>JASAND010000387.1:0-76440 GCA_030248195.1 Trissonchulus latispiculum | reverse complement strand
GTGTGTGTGTGTTAAAAACAATAACACGCAACAACCATTCTTTATTCACTACCGTGAGCATTACGTTTTGAAGGTAATACCGACAGGCAGAGCCTCTATATTGGCTGAATCTTCTGCTAACATGTTATGTGTAATGGTCTCTTGATTTTAGCCTTGAATATCCGTTCACTGGTTCTGTTCGATTTTGGGGAATCTCGGCCATTGCTCGGTTTCGAAGATTCGTGCCGGAAAATTGACGTATCGTTTTCTGGCATATTAAAATGCAACGATCACTCGGTACGAAGCTTATGTCTCCGGAAAAGATTTCATATGTGGCGATTTCTGGCCACACAATCATCTCTACTGTTGCCTTTATTTCCACGTTGTCATTTTTGTCCTGCATTTCTGCTTCAAGTGACGGTTTGGGGTTTAGTTCTGTCCAAGTATCATACTGCCACTGACATCGTTCAAGGATTAGTTCTATCGCTGGTGGTAAACGAGCTGGTTTATCAACACAGAATCTTTGTTCCCTACTTAATACGAAGATGTCAAAATTCGTAGAAATCGTTTGTGAACCAAACCGGTTTTCTGCTGCAAATTGAATGGGAGCTCCTCTTGGATACAGCACTGAATACAGTAACGACTTTTCCAAAACGTGGCTACAATGGATCTGATTCAGTTGGAAAACCACCTTGCGATCCGGCGACTTTTTGGACTTGCTGTCTTGGACGAAGCAGGCGGAAACGGTCGGAATGAACGAGGATAACAGAAGGAAACGGATAATAGTTGGAAATCGGGAGCACTCAATTTCTATGCGTTACCATCATTGGTTCTCTGCTGAGATGCTTAGCTCCCAGAGATACGAATACAGCGCAGCGTTCTACGTTCGCATGAAGATCCGATATCTAATTGAAAATCAATTTTTGGCATTGAACTGCAACGACAGGACCAGTTAAAAAGCTTTCCTTCTTCTCGACGCTGCGGAAGCTCCGCTTGACCGAATTGCGCGACCAATTCCGACACATGAAGTGGAGGTGAGGCTGCAGCTATTTGTCTAATCATTGCAGACTTTCCTACTGTAAAGGTATGTAATGCATGGTCAGGGGAACGGGTCCTGAGACTGGGCAGATCAATTCTGGCACTTCACCCTCCCATGCAGAAATGCCAGAATAGTTGCTTTGAGTTTGAGATAGAAAGAAAGCCTGCTATATATAAATTTTCAGCACCAAAGAAGACTAGGATTAAAGCGAACCCCCAATTTTCTTTTTCTGGTCCGAACTCCCACCTATTTTTGGAAGTAATTTGTTGGGTTGAATTGGTCGTTGGAGACAAAACTCAGACAAAGTTTACGGTGGAAATTTAATACAAAAGTTTTTGTTTTTAAATTCTTACGACCAATTCTACCTTATTCTTGGATATTTATTCTTTGCCTGAAGCCCGTTTGTGGTAGTTTTCCTTGGCTGTTCTTGTAGTTTATTGTTGCAATAATTCTTTGCCTTTGTCCTGCCATCCTTGCTCGTCAGCACCACCTATCCTTATTTGTGAGGGATTATTTTTCTTTTTGTCTGTTTGTCCTGTTGTATTCCTAGGGTAAGCTTTTTATTGGCCAAAACATTTATGATGCTTTGACAAAGATACAATATTGAACTTTCGTGTTCCTGTTGCGTGTGTGTTAACGTAGTTTTAATTTTTTGTTGTGTTATAGTCTGAATATTTGTATTAGGCTTTCCTACATTAATAAAAAGTTCAATGTTTAAAACTAGAGATTTGTGATTATGGTATTGTTTAGATTGTATTATTTCTACCTAAATTAAAATGTATGTTCTTAAATTTTCGCTTTGTAAAATTATTTCCACTTTGAGGTGATCGTGGAGCCTTGCGTGACAAGCGGCACTACCGTACTTAAGGTGCTGGTATCGGTTTGTGTAAATTTGACCTTACAGGTTCCACCTCTTCATGAAAGTGGAGTAAACTTTCCGAATATGGTATTTTGTTGCTCTTCAACATTCTGGGACCAGTCCCGCATTTCTAGGTTTAAAGATAAGAAAGTTTTGGTTTTTGCCTTTATTCTCTCAGTACACAGTCGCTACACCGGATTGGTTGGTATGGCTGGAAGAGGGCGCAAAAATGAAAATTTTTGCTTTTTTTACAACGTTTGAGATATCTCTAGTGATTAAGTCAGTATAAGCAAAAACTATTTTTTGGGGTCCAAAAATGGCCGTTTTCGAGAAAATCAGTTTTTTCAAAATTACTGCCAAATCGTACGGAAACTTTTGGTTTATTTATACTCGATCGATACACAGTCTCATTGCACATTTTATCAATGCCTATTAGCCGGAGTTTGTTGCTCTAAGCTAGAGATTTGGCCGAAGAACCATTTTGGCAAAACTGCGATTATTTTGTTTTGAACATTGATTTCTCAAAAACTACCCAATGGATTCGCGTGATTTTTGGCAGATTGAGAATTCGAACTATTGCGGAGGGACATTTTTCTTGGTTTGAGCTAGAACGTCTCCAGTTGCGAGAAAACTCAAATGCAAAGTCGCGAAATTTCGTGTCACAGCACATTTAATGGATTTTCTTGACCGTTAAGAAATGTTGAGCCAAATCCAGAAAAATGTCTCTCGGCCCACATGTCCTTTATAGGACAGCACAAGAAAAAAATTTTGGCTGATTCCACAGTTTTGAGAATTCGATGTTCAAAAATTTTTTGGTCTATATTCAGCCTGTCAGATGTCAGTATGTCAGAAAATTTTCGCTATTTTTTGCGGATTTTTACTAGTTTCGTACTGTCATGAAAAATTTCAAGGATTGTGAGCTTTAAAATTATGTATAAAGCTCTTCCTACTCATAAAATTGCGAAAGTTAGGGCGTTTCAAATACTACCCACAAAAGCACTGCACAAAACGATACCAGCACCTTAAATACTGTTCTTACGGTGTTACTCTGTCTTATCTGAAATTTGTATCGGTGTTCCATTTGGAAGCTAATGCAGAAGTGATTTTTGGCCAGTTTTGGAAGACTACTTTCTGGAAAATTCAGATTTACGTTTTGTGTTAGTTTTCAACTGGGTTATGAAAAAGTTGGTTTTGTTTTACTGGGTGCGGTCATTTTGTGTCTACTCAAGTTCTCAACTCAGTTTTGATTGGCTGTTGATCGCTGTGGACATTTTGTTTATATGTGTGTACATTAAGTTTTGACATTATGTTTTGCTATTATCCTGCTGTTTTATTTGGTATTGATACTTACATTCATTCGTTTTACTGTTTTGCGTTTTCAAGTCATTATGTCCTGAAGTGGTCAATCTGTTTGGGTGCCTAAACTCATCTAATAGGACACTAAGTCAGTTATTAATAATCACCATGTCCAGTACTAACCATCCAGACCTGGTTTCCAGCTGGTTGTAGGTGATAGTCGATTAGTCTTTTGTTACGTTTTCTGCTAAATTGGGTCATACACTGGGCTTATTCTAGGCATTTTTTCTTGGGGGCTTCCTAGGGGCCCCCAAAAGTCGGAGGGGAAGGAATCTATTATGGGGGCGAAAATGTTTCTAAAAATATGCTAAAAATTCTATGTTTCAGGCATGTACTTGTAAAAGTTGATTATTATTGCAAAAATAGGCAGAGTTGGCCTTCTGAGCGATTTTTTAAGGCAAAACTTGGTACCAAAAGAGCAACCACTTTTTCGGAGGGGGTAACGATTTTCTTGGGGAAGGTTGTTTTTGGGGCCCCACACCCCCCCCAGTAGGATAAGCCCAGCTACATTCAATTTGTAGACACCCTCAGCCTCATCTGTTTCTGTAAGTTTTATTAGTTCTTGTATGTTTCTGGTTATGTTTGCATGCATAATAAGCACAAGATCTCTAACGTGCTCGTTCATCCAGTCTTGTTTCTTGATGTTTAAACAATCCCAAACGAACTTAGATTTGCATGTCTGGATTCATTTTCATGTTTAACATGTCGTCTTATAATTTCAGGCACTTACTTTTACATTTATAATTCCAAACTTTGATAGTGACCATATCACACTGTTTCAGATAAGAAGGTTAAGAAAAAACCGAATACTTGTTTTACTTAGATGAAAAGCTCATGTTGGTTGGAGCCAACTAAATTTAGTTCATTTATTTTTAACAGTTAACTAAAGCAAGTATCAGTGTTGAAATTTTTCATAAACCTAAACTAATTTTGTGGGGAAATTTTTATTTCTTGCATTCTGTGCTTTAGGATCGCTATTTTTTGATGATCGACAGAATGTTATGTTATGCTTAGCGTGTTTACTGGTAATTGTTTTGTGTTATTCTGGCATGATTATGTTCGCAACTAACTAATAGTGTTTCGAATGAGCTAATTATGTATAAAATGTTTGATAGGAGCTGTTCTTGGAAATTTGGTTTACATTTCGTGCAATGCGGAGACGATAGGCGGATATCCGGATATGAAAAAATGTCCGGTTCCCATCACTAATACCAACTAATACGTATATATTCAAAACAGTGATAATTTTCCTAGATTTCAAGTTTTTGTGATCAATTCGAATTTGTAAGTTCAACTCAGAAAGTTACAATGTGAGTAATGATTGCTGGGTTCGATTCCCGCACCTATAACTCCCAAACTTTTACTATAAACCGTTTTTACTATAACCTTAAAACATCGGAATAATGTGTGACAATTAAATGTCGAAAATTAAGCACATGATTATGTGATAATTATGACAGACGCCACCCCAATAGTTTTGAACATTTACATTACGGATTTTTCTGTAATTGCAAAACATTTCTTCACCGTCTGAGTGGCTCTGCCGAAGTCGTGTATTTAGGGTGCATCACCGATATTTTGTAATCGTACATTCTCAGATATTTTGTAATCGTACATTACTGGTAAGCAAATTTTTCAAAAAAAAATAATTTTGTACAAAAAAATCCTGTAAAACAATAACTTTACCTGGACGCAAAATTTCTTAACGGGACGCAACTTAAACATGGCGGGTCGCAGAGTTGAGTGCAAATCTAAAAACCAAAAAACCTGGTTCTAACATCGCTAGAGTAAATTTTCGGTCAGCAAACATCGTGGCAAATCCGCCATCGCAAAAAGCTGCGTTCTGTGATAAATTTAACTTTGACCAATCGTAACCAAAGTAATCAATCAACGTAAACCAACTTTCTCATACTGGTTTGTAGAGACTTGGTTTAACAATATACAATGTTCAGCATCAAGAGCTTCAATTTGCTATAAAATTTGGCTATGTTGGGAAAAGTTAAATCTTTTTGATACTTTTGCTCAGAAACGTCCACCTTTCATATCGTAGCTGTATCCAGCGCAAAACACAGACTATTGGTAGAAAACCTACATGCACGTTATGCATGCACGTACACATACATGCCTTCCTATTAGCATGCCAAATTTTATTGAGATACCTTGTTTTTGGCTGATTTATAAAGCAGCAAACATGAAATATTTGAAAAATGACTATTTTGAGGCAAATGAAATTTTTGCTGCCAAAAAACTGTGAGCTACTGAAAAGCCCTGATGATAGCGATTAATTATATGCAACATAAAGCTCTAGCAATATACTGCGCTAATATCTAAACGTGAACTTTCTACACCGAAGGGTTTGTTCAGGACAGGAAAAACATTCAAAAACATTCAATACCTACACATTTGTAGAGCGATTTTGAGCAAACACCGCCTTTCCCAGACTTTCAAAAGTAGAAAATCAACGGCTATACAGGAAATAACCTCGTATTCACTTTACAAGTCCAAATTAGGTTTCCACCAAGTTGTAGCCGATTTCCGTCTACACAGCGCTCAAACTTTTGGTAGCAGAAAAATTTTCCCAACTTTTTCGTTTTCCTATGTTTAACACATGTCGGGGTCACCTTTGGAGGGATGGTGTGAATGATAGGAAAAGTTTTGCAACAAACGCAAGTGTCTTATTTTGCCGACCCATGGAAAGTACAAAATATGTGAAAATGCGAAAAATCGTCAGAGATTGGAAGGAAAATCAGAGCGAAAATTGGCGACCCCTTAACTTTGGTTCAATTGTGCTTGGGTGACTCAATCGGTAGGTCGCCAAAGTTGCGAGTTTGATCCCCATCTCTGTCCAAATTTTAAAACAGATTTTAGTAAAATTTTAAACTTGTCAAAGATTTGGTTCGTGATACATCTTGAAAACTATCGAAACTACCCGCTGCGAGCATAAACTAAGCACACTAGGTAAATACAAAGCTACTAACGGCCATTTGATATGAAAATTATTCGAATTTGCACAATACCGTTTCTACAACGAATACAAAATCTACAAAATCACAAATCTACAAAAAGTCTTATAATATTGATCAGGATCCTGTATCACAAATACCCACGTATAAAAATTGGAATATTGGGTTGATTATTTCTTCAGGAAAAAATTGGAATAATTATTTGGAACACGCATGGGCAACGCCTACACCACGCCTACACCGGTGTAGGCTGACCCACGCACCCACGCAAGGCAAAATAAAGGACCCACGCAGAGGCGAGGCGCGCTACGCGCGCCGTCGACATATATACCCACGCAGACCCAGGACGCACGCTGTCGACACACCCACGCAGACGCAGGACGCACGCTGTCAAAATACCCACGCAGACGCAAAACGCGCACTGTCAAAATACCCACGCAGACGCAGGACGGGCGCTGTCAAAATACCCACGCAGACGCAAAATGCGCACTGTCAAAATACCCACGCAGACGCACGACGGGCGCTGTCAAAATACCCACACAGACGCAAAACGCGCACTGCCAAAATACCCACGCAGACGCAGGACGCGCGCTGTCAAAATACCCACGCAGACGCAAAACGCGCACTGTCAAAATACCCATGCAGTCGCAGGACGCGCGCTGTCAAAATACGCACGCAGTCGCAGGACGCGCGCTGTCAAAATACCCACGCAGACGCAAAATGCGCACTGTCAAAATACCCACGCAGACGCAAAATGCGCACTGTCAAAATACCCACGCAGACGCAGGACGGGCGCTGTCAAAATACCCACGCAGACGCGAAATGCGCACTGTCAAAATACCCACGCAGACGCAGGTCGCGCGCTGTCAAAATACCCACGCAGACGCGAAATGCGCACTGTCAAAATACCCACGCAGACGCAGGTCGCGCGCTTTCAAAATAACCGCACTTAAAATTGCGCACCAAAATAACCAGCCGAAGAATTTCAATAGTTCTAAACTAATTTCTTGAGACAGTTTACCGTAGGTTGGGCACAGGTTTCTTCTGGGGGCTTCCTCCCTCCAGAGCCCCCGCTTACCTCTTCAATTCTACACTGATTCTTCCGTCTACTGTTGCTTATACACTTTCTAGCTAAGCAGTCGTACTATGTATGCTGTTTTTGTTTCTGTTTTGCATGGGGGGTCCATTTTTGGTTCATTTTTCGACTTTCTCCGATCTCGCTGATTTTTACATATTTTATTGTCCAAGTGGGGTACTTTAACGAGTTTTAAAAAAATACAGTCGTAAGTCTCAGGGTTGTCGAGTGATTCCACCTCAAAGTGAGATTTCATGTGCTAAACATAGGAAATCTAAAAAGTTGTCGTTTTTCGCTTGCGCCAAAAATTCTCCGACAAACGTTAATGAATCTGGGCAAATTATACTTTAAAATGACGCTAAGATGTTAAACTGCGGTCCCCTGGAATTTTAATTTTAATGTAGGCCTTTAAAGCTTTTTAATTAATTTTTGAAGGATTAAAACTTTATTTGATGCTAAAGTCGTGTTAAATTTTAATCCTTCAAAAATTAATTAAAACGTTTTAAAGGCCTAAATTAAAATTCTAATTCCAGGTTGCCGCAGTTTAACATCATAGCGTTATTTTAAAGTATAATTTGTCCGGATTCATCAACGTTTGTCGGGAGATTTTTGGCGCAACTTTTGAAATTTTTTTTAGCACATGGAATCTCAACTTTGAGGTAAATTACTCAACCGTAAGACTTAGACTGTCATTAAACTATAAATAAATAAATAACAAATTTTGTGTGCGTGCGCGTACCCATATAAACAAGGGGTCGAAGCAAATTTTCAGTGAAAGCCCCCTAACCAAACCCTACCCCCCCAACCAAACATTAAAGGACCCACGCACGTCAAAAATCTGGTGTAGGCTAACCCATTTGACTTTGCCCATGTATGATTTGGAATATCCGGAAACAAACAAATACCGGGCTATGGCATCAAAACGAGGCGCCCGTACAGACGCAGATTAAGCAGAAAGCTAACATATATAAAACAAAATTCAGATCTAAAACTTATTTTTATATACAATAGTATTTTATAACTAAACAACACGTGAGAAGATGAAACAGAGGTGATAGTAAAAAGACTAATAAAAGATTGACAGTAAAGTAGTTTAATCCAAATAAGCCAGTCTATAAAAGAATAAGACTGTATACTAAGTGTAAGTGTCAACAGCTCGCTGTTCCCGTACTAATTTGCATAAATATCTGAGTTGTTGTTCTTGTTTTTTAAAATAAGAAAGTCAACTGTTACAATTTCTGCGTAGTCAACGGCTCACTGACTCGGTACTAATTTGCATAAATTTCCGGGTTGTTGTAGTTTAAAGCAAGCATTATAGAAGTTATAATTTCTGCATATAAGCACAACTTACTTTAAGGGGGGTTATTAAAGGTTTGCCCCGACTTTATCCGATTGGCCTACTATTTGGCATAAATATAGATCATGGTATGGTCAAAAAACATCGGGTATTGATATCTTAGCCGCTGTCCATCAGTCGGGTGCAGCCGTCGCTTTTATGTGTCCGGTCTCCCATTTTTCACAATTGCTCTTCATAGTTGAAGTTTCGCGAAAAATTTAAAAATGTTTGGCTATCACAATGAAAATTTTATTCTGGTGCAAACTATAAGGCTGTAATTTAGCATATACAGAGGCCTATAGGTGCACTCATTTGTGCAAAATAGTAGGAAATTCCGCCGACTGAAATTCTTACGTCAGCTTGAATCTTCAAAAATTGCCAAAATCGCCATTTTTGGGCAATGGTGCCCCAAATAGCAAAACGATTATCTGAAATTGGAACTTTTTGTGATATTTGAACTCAGCGTGGTCGAAAATACACCCACACAAAATTTCAGCTCGATTCATGAGGATTTGTTTCTATGGCTGCAGAAAGCTTCTACACAGGTTCCGACAGACCGAAAATGACGATTTTGGCAATTTTTAAAAGTTCAAGTTGACATAAAAATTTCAGTCGGCGCAATTTCTTACCATTTGGCAGAAATAAGTACATCTATAGGGAAGCTGTATATGTCACATTACAGCCTTATAGCTTGCACCAAAATTTTAATTTTTTTTCGATATCCGAAAATTTTAATTTCTGGAGAAACTTTAACTTTGAAGAACAATTCCCTTAGATACAGATAAGTTACAGCCGTCTAATATTTTCTGCAGGTGAGGACACATTTGCCAAATCATAATACCCAATGGCAAATTTTAAGCTAAGGCCTAGCAGTCAGCAGAAATTTTTAATCAATTATGTTGGTAGTTGTGAAAAATGGGGGGGGGTCGGGCACATAAAAGCGACGACTGCACACGCTGTAATGGCTAAGATCTCAGTACGCGATAGTTTTTGGCCATACCCATGCTCTATATCTGTGCCAAAAAGTAGGCCAATCGACAAAGTCGGGGCACGTAGATTTAGTAGCTCCCCCTTAACTAATCCAAGTTTCAATTCGAGCTTCAATTGTGTTAACGAGTGTTGATATAACGTATAAGTTTAATATCTGACATTTTTGGCCACATTTGTCGTTCATGAGGACGAATTATGTGGTAATCATAAATCCTTAGCCAAGCATGGATCTGCTCCAAATAATTAAAACCACTGCATAGATTACCAAATCAGTTGAGAATGACTGAGAAAGCAACCTTCGAAAAGCTTGCAGTAGCTAGTCATTACTTTTGCTTGCTGCTTATTCCAGCCCCGCTGCTAAATCCAACGGCGGGCACTAGTTTGTGGCAGATACAATTTTGGCATACATATAAGCAAAGATAAACAAACAAAAAGTCTCTTTTGTACACTTACAAGGAATGGGGTCTTAAACTACCACATACTCCCATGGATGTTAACAAGTCACGTTAAAAAGCAGACAATGTCAAAAATCTTGTTTGCTTCCCATAAAATATTCGCGTTTCTGAAGAGGTTGTCAAAGCAATAGCATGTTCATTCATAAAAGTTCACAATAGCTGCTGTAGCCTGGCCTGGATCTCCAAGTATCAAAACCGAAGCAAACAGTAAAGTTTTGCCTGTGAAATTAAGTTCGGGGTCCATGCGCTCTTGGATAAACGAATCGACAAGGCGTGAATGTAAGGGAGGGCAAGGGGAATTCGGAAGGTTTAGAACCTAATTTCCAAATGAACTTGGTACAAACTTTTGTCTCCAGGAAGCCAGCCCGACTCAATGTATTGCAGGTCCTTTTCCTTAGTAGGTTTTCCTGTTGATTGAAATAAATCACACGGCTTTCATTATGCTCGGTAGTGGTAGATGCTGGGCCCGGTGTTAGTTGGCGGTCGCTGATCTCAGATTTGTCTGCCACCGGTTGGCAGTCTGTTATTCTGACATGGCGACTCAGGGGTACAGTTGACACATTTCTTCAGACATAAATGCGTGGAACAATGTATTTGGGTGCCCAACACAAATTTTTGGCCCAGTATTACTCAAGTATTTCTCAAGCACATTGCCACATTGGGAGCATTTCACTTTTTTTAGAAATTCGTTGATATCCTCGCAATGGCACTGTTTGGCGTGCAAATGGCAACAGCTGATGGAAATTAAAGCTGGTGCCTCCCTTGAACTGTTTGGAACATGTCCTGAACGGACATGGTATGATTTCGGCAAGGTCGAGATCAGCATAGCGCAAGTAACATATTTTCAAATAATTTCCATTCTATTAGTTCCATTGCATTTCCATGCAGTAATGCTCACTTGTTTGCTCTGGCCATGGTCTGGATGGAACAATGCTGTTTGGAAAAGTACTGGATTAAATATCTGTCGATAAAAAACAAAGAGACAGGCGTTCAAATCTAACATTTTTGCCGAAATTGAGGTACGACCAGTTACATATACACAAAAGTTTCTCGTTTGTAGGTAACGGATTTGTAGCAGTCAATTTTAAGAATTACTAGGTAACTTTGGTGAGAAAGCCAGAAGTAGGGATATTTCGGAACCGGAACTGAAACTAAAAATACTTTTAGTCGGTGTACATTTAAGTTTAAAAACCGAAATCTGAAACTGAAACTGAAAATACAGTATTGAACTTCGTCGCCTGAAAATGAAACTTTAATTTGGTAGGGAAGATGCGGGGTAATTGAAACTGAGATCATTTCTGTTGGCAGTGGAATTTCAAAACAAGTTGGTCTCTAAAAAGGCAATATTCCGTTGTAGGCATAAAGGAGGTTTTGAACAAGATTTAAGGCAGATCAAAGCCAGTTTTATATGTTACGTATAGCTCGGATTGATTCCACTGAAACGGGTAGAACTGGAACCGGTGGCATTTGGTATCAGACCAGTTTCAGTATAATCTGTCTCAGATCATTTAAAACATGTAACCAAAGATTAGTTGTTAGATATGGTGTTATTCTCCAACAAGTAATAATGACTGAGTTTAGCTTTGTAATGTATTGGTAAAATTCCCACCAGCGTGTATTAGTAAATTTAAGCTGGTAATTTCTTTTGATTATTAATATATAAAAAAAGTTGACTAAGGTTTACGATTTCTAATGTTTACCTTGATTTTCTAAAATTTTTTCGTATGATTCTATACGCCAACGAATAGCTGTGGGCGCCTTTTTGGTTGTAATGAAATTGCTTTCAACTTTAGCGAAAATTAAGGCTTGTTTACGCCAAAACACTGTAACTGGCTGTATCTCACTGTAAAGGAAATATAGATAAAGATTAATTACAGATAGATTGTTCGGAAGACAGTCGAGACACCGGATTGTTTAATTTGGCTGGAAAGCGTGTACCAGAATGAACATTTTGCTTTTGCAACCATTGAGCTAATTTAGCTCGGGTTCAAGATCAAGTAGACATATCACCTGCCTTTATTTGGGTGTGGTGAAGTAGTTTTATTGAAGCTAACTTTCGCAAAACTTTACCAAGTTGCTCAAACTTTGTCTGGATGCTCTCCAACACATACGAATTCTTTGCCTTTCGCATTACTGTTATTTGAAAGCTTATCGCGAGAGAAGGAAAACCGAGTACAACCTATCTTAGGTACTTATGTAGGTTGCGAATTTTTTGAACCCCCTTGTATCTGAAAGATTGGTAGTAAAATTTTAAATTTAAAAAGTAAAGTTTTTCTAAGGGAGGACCAATCGAGACCGAAAAAGTTTTTTAACTAATTTAATTAGTATAATTAATCTTACCGAATGATTGTATATGTTTATATATATATATATATATATATATGTATATACATACATATATATATATATATATATATATATATATATATATATATATATATATATATATATATATATATATATAGAGGTTTATGGGTATATAGAGGTTTATGGGTCGTAGAACACTAATCGCTCATTTACATCGCCACATTTGGAGCATTTGATTTGCTTTTGTAGTTCGTCGTTTCCTACGGATGGATTTTACGTAATTGCTCATCGTCCACTTGGCAGGCTTAAAACACTCTTTCACGTAAACAGCTCAAAATTACATTCGAACTGTCACTTCTTTGCAAGGCGGTCTAAACTTGATTGCACGTGAAAACGTTTTCGGCTGTTTGGCTAAACGTGGCATATGCTCTGAAAGAAAGTTTTGTATTTGTATCAGAGTTTATCATTAAAATCGGCAAAATCGACGAAAACTTCACTTGATATATACATACAAATTTCGATGTTCGATTTTCCTACATATCGTAAGGAATATTGAGCAAATAACAGCAGGTGGTATTGTGAACTCAGCGATTTTCAGACTTTAATTAAGCCGACTTCGAGTTTCACAAGGAAAAAATTGGAAAAAGTAGGAATTTTTGACCCAAAGTAGGAGAAAAGTAGGAACATACGAAAACGTAGGAAAAGACTAGGAAAAGTAGGAACTCTCCGAGCACAGTAATGAAAAATTTGGTGATTCCCAAAAAGTGGCCGATGCCTTTCTTGATTAATATTAAAGTTTAATTAAATTTATTAACATTAAGTTTAATTAATATTAAACTAACCTCGTATAAATTCTGCCATCAGATGAGAAAGAACAAATCCGCCGTTATAAAGTAGCAGCAAGAGTACATAATACTAAGAGTATGCCATTAAGCAAGCTCTACGTTATCAGAGCAAAAACTATGCTCTGCACGCTAACGGCCCACCCCCCCCCACCCGCAAATCAGACCATAGTGACCCCCCCCCCCCCCCCGCAAATCAGTACCTAGTCGAAACGGGGGTACGCTCACTCGCTCAATGTTTATGTGCTTAAGCTCAAAAACACAAGCAGTGCGTGCACGAATTTTGTGCTTGCTTTGAGCTTTAGAACACAAACATAGCCCACAATATTCTTTGAAGTGAAGGGTCTAATTTGCGGGGGGGGGGGCGTTAGCTAACGGCCCACCCCCCCGGCAATCAGACCCTACGGACCCCCCCCCCCCCCGCAAATCAGTACCTAGTCGAAAGGGGGGTACGCTCACTCGCTCTATCTTTATGTGCTTAAGCTCGAAAACACAAGCAGTGCGTGCGCGAATTTTGTGCCTGCTTTGAGCTTTAGAACACAAACACAGCGCACGAAATTCTTTGAAGTGATGGGTCTAATTTGCGGGGGGGGGTCAGCCGTTAGCGTGCAGAGCATAGTTTTTGCTCTGATAACATAGAGTATGCCTAGTGGCATACTCTTAGTATTATGTACTTTTGTTATTATGTACTCTTGGTAGCAGCAACAGTACATAATACCAAGAGTACATAATGATAAGAGTATGACAAGCGTAACATTCTATGCAGTGAAGGCAAAAACTATGCGATGCGCGCTAACGGCTTACCCCCCCCCCACACATTGATCCCCTCTCACACCGCCCCTATATGGGAACGTGGTCCAAACGGGGGTCGCTCACTGCTTTGCATAATTACACGTTGAAATTAATAGGAGGGGGTTTCAAAATAATTTATTAATTCCAATTTGGGGAGGGGGTTTAAGTGTGTATGTTTAACACTTGCATGTAAAAAACATGCTAAGGGAGTGAGTGACCCCCGTTTGGAACTATGTACCCAAAAGGGGCGGTGTGAGAGGGGGTCAATTTGGGGGGGGGGTAAGCCGATAGGGCGCATAGCATAGTTTGAGCCTTCATTGCATAGAGTGCGACGCTTGACACACTCTTATCATTATATTACAATACTGACATCATTCCTAAAGAAAGTGTGCCAATTGGAGTGGGGAGAACTAGAAAAGTGCCTCATATTTACTTTGTTTTTAGCCTGTAGTCATCGACCTCCTGTCTTCTTCCCCTCGTCGTATTTAATCCAATGTATGTGGATGGCGGAGCTCAAGTTGTCGCACTGTATAAAATCGTGATTTGGTAGACATGTTATAGGCAAAGGCATAGGTATAGAACATACAGTGCTATTCAGAGTGTGCCATCCACTTGTATTAGCGGTTTCACTTAAGCTCAGGTGAAATGGTTTATTGAACACAAACTCAGTAAACTCAAATAAATGCGCATCGCATTGTCTACTTTATGGCGGCAGAATGGGCAAAGTACCAGTTCTGGAATGCTCCTGCTGCATCCTGTGTGACCACAGGGCGACATGGCGATACTGACTTCTTTAATTCTGCAAATTTTACAGATGTTTCCGTCGACCGATTGTATAATTAGATTGTTGTCTTGAGGAAGTTCCGTGTGCATTTCTGTTATGTGATCTCTCAGGATTTCGGCGCGTGGCAGAATCTAAAGCATATTCAAACATAAGCAGAGAACAGTATGGAAAATATGTGCAGTTTGAATATTGGCAGCACGGCACTATATGGGTACATAGTTCCAAACGGGGGTCGCTTAGTATATTTTGTACATCTATGTGTTAAGCATACACGCTTGCACCCCCTCCCCAAATTGGGCCCCTGTTAATTTCAGCGTGTAATTATGCAAAGCAGTGAGCGACCCCCGTTCGAACCACGTACCCATACAGGGGCGGTGTGAGAGGGGGTCAATTTGTGGGGGGGGGGTAAGCCGTTAGCGCGCATCGCATAGTTTTTGCCTTCACTGCATAGGGTGTTAGGCTTGTCATACTCTTATCATTATGTGCTCTTGATAATGCATAAGACTATGACAACAGGCATACTCTATGTATTATCAGCTCTGCACACTATCGGCTGACCCCCCGCCCCCCATAAATCGGACCCACCTTATCAAAGCGAATTCGCGTGCTATGCTTGCACGCTGAAGCACGAAAACACAACTAGTCAGTTGGTTCAAAGTGCGTCTGTTTCGAGCTTTAGAACGCAAAAATAACGGGCGAATTTGCTTTGATAAGGGGGTCTGATTTATGGGGGGGGTCAGCCGATAACGTGCAGAGGATGTAGCGAGCTGATAATACATAGATTATGCCTGTTGTCATACTCTTATGTATTATGAACTCTTGGTAGCAGGTAGTTTGAGTATGAGATTTAATCTCTTCAAGAATTTTTATTTTTATTTTTGATTGTATTTCACTGTTTGTACAAAAGTGAATGTTCTCCCGAAATAATGTTGCGGCTTGCGTTCCGTTCAAATTTCATTGCGTCCAGGCGCACCTCTGGACGCAATAAATCCTGATCGTACGTCGCGACTCAAGTACAGTCCGAATAACAATTATACGTACAAGCAACACACAAGATTACATAACTATTAAAGCAGTCAGTAGAAGTTCCATTTTTAGGGAGCCGCCGAGGATATGAGATAGGCGAGTAGGAGAACAGCCAGAAGGACGTTGACCAGAAGCCAGGAACAAATGGAGATGCCCAGAACAAAGAAGAGAATTGGACGCCCACGCTCGGAAGGATGGGATGGGTAGAAATTGGACTTGGAGGAAGAAGCGGTGGGTGGGATCCTGGGATCGCGAAGGAGATTGGCCTGAGGTGGGACCTCCCCCTCGAGACCAGAACCTGAAGATCTGGGAGAGTCTCGGAGGAAACCAAACTCGAGAGGACTGGACCCCCGTCAAGTTCCCAGCGTCTATTTACCCTAGCCAACTACAAAAAAGGAGCGAAAACCAAAAAGGTACGCGGGTTTATTAAGGATATTACAAAATTATTCGAGAGCAGCCAAACAAAATTAAATTAGCACAATTTTTACCATCAGGCTTCTGAACAGTTTTATCAAAACAAAAGAACAGACCAACGCCTGAGAAAATCCGAATTGAGCACAAAAATACTTGATCCGTCCAGAATTACTAAAGCGTGAAATGTAACATCAAAGGGACCGACCTTCCACTCCGACAATTCAGATGACAACTCAAACGTTCTCTGTCAGAACCTTCCGATTTTAGAATACCAACAAATCACGCCATAGTATCTTGTTAGTAATTATTTGAAGCAGGATAATTTATCGCAGTTATTTTAATATTCCATGTTTAAGGGGGTACAATGGGCAGCTTTAATCGAAAACCGATGGTCACGCTTTTCTCCTGTGCCTTCGCAGTAAGCAAATGAGCTGCAGTGGCGTAAGCAACACTGCTAGCATCAGAGAAGCAGCCCAACCAAATGCTTTCCTTGTTTTCTGATTCCTTCTTTCCATCGTTAAATTGATTTTAATATTCGAAATCATGTCGTAAATAACCCTATGACGTTGGCTCAGCCTTTTTTGATAATTTCAAAAGCTGAAGAAGAGGGAAAACATTAATTTCGTTAAAAAGAAGTATTATAAGTTTGTGCTTAGCAAATTGAAGTCCTTGTACCTTTGATTTTTTGCTTTAAAAAAACTTGGAGGTTGGTCTTATTTTACTGATAATTTAAGCCTTTTTTTTGAAATCTGTCAATATATATTGTTTGAATACATTGCAATGTTCTGTGTATTCAAAAATACATTACATTTTTTAACCCTTAACGTTCACACAAATAAAGAAATAATAATACATTCCACCGTCTCATTTGTGCCACCTTTCCTTAATAGCACAATATCCAAAGGGAAAGCAGACTAACATCAAGAGTACATAATAGATGAGAGTAAGAAACTCTTATGTGCTAAGCATGACAGGCATGCTCGGTCCATTAACTCAGGACTCCCCCCGTAACTTCCGGGGGGGGGTCCCACTTTACACTAAATACACGCTTTCATATAAGCGTGTATCTGCTCGCTGATTGGCTCATTAGGCTAAGGCGTACGGAAGGTAATTTATTAGTAATTTTAATTAATTAATTATAACTTTAATTAGGTTAATCTAATTAAATTCGACAACTTTGTAGCATTTTATGCTCTTTTCAATGATATAAAAATTGTTGCAGATTACATTTTTGGAGTTTTTATATTATGCAACAATTTTAAGATCATTGAAAAGAGCAGAAAAATGCTACAAAGTTGTCGAATCAATTTTTTAATTTAGTTATGCTAATTAACGTTATAATTAAGTAATAAAGATAACTAATAAATCACCTACCGTAAGCCTTAGGCTAATGGGGCAATCACCGAGCAGACACACGCTTATATGAAAGCGTGTATTTAGTGTAAAGTGGGACCCCCGGAAGTTACTGGTGGGGTCCCGAGATAATGAACCGAGCATGCCTGGCATGCTTAGCACATAATAGTGATAAGGGTTTCGTACTCACTCTTGCTAACACAGTTTGAATGATTGCCCTATCATGAGTTTAGCTGCAGCATGGGCTTATTCAAGCCTATGAAAATAATACTTGGTCTGATCATTACTTTTCGCCATAAGCAATGGAACTGATGAAAAATGGAAGTATAGTAGCTTTCAAAAGAAGCTACGGGAAGCCCAATTCGGAACTGCGGATTGATCACGTAGGGCTGGGGCTTTATGAAATCAACGTCGCAGAGCCCTGGATAATCTATTTATCCGGAAAAGAAACGAGGGGAATCATAGAAAAATCAAGTGTTTTAATGTTGAAATTCACTGCTGTCCAGAAAGAATCCGTATTCAAGATTTTGAATATTAGCAGTCGAAAACGACTTCAATTCATCCATATTTTGACAGTCCTGGGACATGCACTTGGGAGGTTAGTTAACCTTACATCACTTCGACTTCACTTCATGTCACCATAAAAAACAACGTTTACGCGGAGACAATAAACCCCAAACAGCGTAAAACTAAAGTCTGACCAAACAATCTTGGAACCGAACTGTGAGCGCCTATCCTGAGTAAGCCTTTGAAGTTATCCTATACGAAGTATATATTTTTGGAAACCTCAGGAGGAGGAGATTCCGCTAAAACCATCTTATCCGGTCTATATCCGGTTACCGTATACTAAATCGATAAAAACGCTTCAGATTCGGAAAGAAAATGCTAATAAATTCATACTCTAGTATATTGCTGTGTGTATGACCAAGTTTACTGAGGTGCAGCAAGGCTCACCATTTAAGATCGTTGATAATAGCCCATTGTCAAAAGCTCAATTCATTCATATCCTTGCTGTCCTGTCCTCAAGTTTAGGCAGGTTAGTTAACCCAATATTACCAAGAGTACATAATACATAAGAGTGTGACAAGCGTCACACTCTATGCAAAGAAGGCTGAAACTATGCTATGTTCGCCATCAGCTTACCCCCTCCCCAAATGGACTCCCCTCTCACAACGCCACTATATGGGTACGATGTCTAAACGGGGTCGCTCAGTGCTTTGTATTATTGCATGTTGAAACTAACAGGTGTCCAATTTAGGGAGAAAATATACTAAGTGAGTGAGCGACCCCCTGTTTGGGACTATGTGAGAGGGAGTCAGATTGGGGAGGGGGTAAGCCGCCGCTTCAGCATAGTTTCAGCCGTCATTGCGTAGACTGTGACGTTTGTCACACACTTGTGTTATGTACTCTTGATCTTACATAATACGATCGCCTATGTCACATATAAGTTTGGATGCAAAATGTTTGAGCAAGCTTTGGGTCGGTGTATTTGTAAACAAATATCCAGAAGTACTAAATTCTCCGAGGACGCATTAAGAAATTCAGCTGCTTGCAAGAGTTTTACGCGGCTCGGAATCAACCACGACATTTTTTGAAAATAATTGAATTAATACAAATTCATGTTAGTCGATAACTAGCATGACTATGTACAATATTTTAGCACGATTTTGCATTTGTTGCATTATATTCAAGTTATTTTAAAAAATATCTATTTTCGTTCATTTGAGGAGCCCACCCCACACTTCAGTTTTGTTTTGCTGCTGAATAAAAATTTCAGTTCTAAATTTTTTCCAAGCAGTTTTTCCAGCAGTTCCAAATTTTTTATTTTAAAAAACAGGAGTGCTGACCAACTTCAAGCTCCAAGCGCAAAGAATTGCTGTAAAACACCAACAAATCATGGAAACAAACAGTTATGTGTATTGAGTTAAACAGTTAAGACAATATGTTAAGTGACTTGAAATGTGGAAACTCGGTGGGTTTCAGAAGCGTGCCAAGCCCTGTTGTGAGTCAGCTGAGGACCAGCATAAGCCATCTTGTGGCTTACGTTAATGCTTTATGTTTATGTTCAGAAAGTTTCGGATATCCCAATTAGAAACCCGGTAACTGCCTTCTGGGCAACATATACAACCGGTCCCCCTTTCTCGTCATCACAAACACAAATTCATTAAAATTGTCATAGTTGTTAGGTTTAATAAAAACTGACAGTGTGCCACAGTAATTAGCCACGACATACACAGCTTTAGGTTTCCTGTAGCCCTATGGTAGGATTGCGACACTAGCTTAAACTTGAAAAACCCTCCAGAATTTGAAAAAGTTTGGCCGAGGATTCAAAATATTCTTGTGCAATTATCCTGAAACCAAAACCTTTGTGCACATGGTCCTATGGATGTTTCAGTCACTGAAACTGAAACTGAAACTAGATTTCAGTTTGTATAGGTTTCAGTTTCAGTCACTGAAACTGAAACTGAAACTATTTTGGGAAGAGACCTGAAACTGAAACTGAAACTTTTTTAGGCTGCCGACTGAAACTGAAACTGAAATTAATTTGGAAAAAGACTGAAACTCGGACTGAAACTAAAACTGAAACTTGAGATTTTGAAAGTTTTGAGCTTCGATTCTGTTAATATTGCTGCAGGGGAGGCCGAATAAACATTGAATTGTGCTTTATGTTAACTCAAAAGGATGGAAACCGTTCTTTTTATAGTGAACTGAAACGGAAACTGAAACTACGACTGAAACTGAAAATGAAACCGAAATTATTTTACGTTACCGACTGAAACTTAAACTGAAACTATTTTGATCCGCCGACTGAAACTGAAACTGAAACTAAAATGGGCTACTGAAACAACATTACCTATAGGTTTCAAAAATTGAAGCAAATGGAAAAGAATTCTGTCTTCACAAAATAGTTTTACGTATTCTAATCATAACGACAAAAACCTCTAAAATATAAAATTATGAAAATTGTTTAACGAACGCAAATTTTTATAAATCAATAATTTTCATGATTGTAAACAACTTTCTTCTTGGCGCAATCGCATATTTGCCACCTGTTTCAAGTTATCTTCGAAAAACTGAAATATAATCGTTTGAACCACTGAGGACTTGTTTTAAAAGATTTAGCGAGGAAGGCTGTTCAATTGAGCAGACAGTATTTATTTACATGTATTTAGCGGCTTCGTAGCTATGAGATGGTACTGCCTTTAAGGTAGGTAATGTAACCCTCCTCACTGTGTAAACACTGCGCCAACAATTCATTAGACCTTTCAATATGCTGGCCTATATAATGTCATATTTGTCTAATTAAAGTGCAGTCTGGTTTGCTATCTTGTTTGTCTATTGTCAGTATTGTCTCGCGTAAGTATGACTGTAAGCTGGTAGTCCACAAAATAAAGTATTAACCATTAACACTATGAAGACATAGGTACATAGACTATGAACACATATTAACACTAGGTTTGAACTTATGTCATTACGGAAGGATCAACAAGACTCAACTCAATCAATCAATCAACAACTCAGTACAATTTTAACAATATTTGTCAGCGTTATCTATTATTCTAAAAAACCTTAGAAACGGTTTGAACCAGACCAAAATTAATGTTTTTAAATTTCAGTGTGGTGAAACTTTTGTGTCAGCAGAATGCTTCATATTTGGCACAATTTTAGAGACCTGTAGGGATTATGAGCACACCAAGTTTTAGCTTCTGAAATAAACACCAAAATTTAATTTCAGCAGGGTTAGGGTTACGGAAGCCCTAAGGTTACGGCAAAGCTAAAGCCATGTATATATGTGTTGGCCAAAATGTCTTCTATCACTACCAAAGTGGACATGTTTTCATTAAAGCAAACAGCTTGAAATAGTTTTCAGGCAATGTTCGGCATGAGGAGAAGTGAGGGGACCTGTTCTCGCATGCGTGGCAAGCTACGTACAGCCAAATAAAACGTGATGAACCATTTCTTGGTCACTCGTACGTTACACATTTATGCAAAAATTGAAACTGATTCAGGAAAATTGAATTAGCTGTTATTAACGTGATTTTGACAAACCCAAATTCTGTTGCAGCAAGCAGAAAGTTGATGAGTCGAAAGCCTTACATGTATATAACTAACCAAACATATGTTTAAAGGTTCCAGTCCCTAAAGCGGAGAAGCCGAGTAATTCCAGAGCGTGCTACACTGATCTGATAATCGGCAGTTCGAGTCCCACCAGCCATAAAGCATAATCAAATCCCCTTGAGCAAGCGACAGAGCCAATGTCGGTTCGCCGTGAGCTCTAGCCAGGAGCCAACATCGGTTCGCCGTGAGCTCTAGGAGGTTTCCTTTTCCTTTGTAAGTGTCCTCAGTTCTTGTATAAAGATTTCTTCCAAATTCCAAATAATAAGCGAGATATAGTGGTTCAATTTTGATGACCCCAAAAGGAATCACCAGCATAAATTTACTAAAGCACGTAGTCCGAATCTTACCAATGCATGATAAAGTTAAACTCATTCATTATTACTTGTTGGAGAATAACACCATATCTGACAACAAATCTTTGGTTACATTTTTAATGTTCTTAATGTTTTTAATGTTAGTTCCCGCCCCTCCCCACCACAGCACTCTACGGCCACTTTGAGCATGCAGTTATGTGACAAAAGCTGTTCTGCTAACTTAGGGCTTTCACTTGATACTGAATTTGACCACTATTGAAAATTTTGGTTTCGTCCCAAAATCGCCTAAGTCCCCACCCCACCCAGCACAGCACTTTTACTTTCTTCTAAAATACCATTTTGGTAATGCAATTCATTGATGCTAAGGGCATTATGCCAAGGGCAATGAATTGAGACGCTGTGCTCGAAAGACGAAAGACGCTGTGCTTCACTGCTTCACGCATTTTAATGGAGGTTAGATAACCAAGGAGCCGAAAGGCCACACGATGGGCTCCTTCCAGCCTCCCATTGTGTGGACGGCATCCAGGCAACCAAATGGGCTGGTTTGTAGCTCACCTTCTACCGCGGGGTTTATGTTTATCCTCGACGCAAGAATGGATTTAACCTTGTCTCATACGGTAAGGAAAATACGAATAAGAAGGAGAAATATGTTTCACATTCCCCACACCCGGACTCACGCACCCCCGATAGCCTCGCATCGATGCCATAAACGTGGAGAGCCTGTGTCAACGGAGGCTAGAGATCTTTCTGTGGAGGAAGAAAGTGAGTGCAGCGGATGTGGGTCACGCCAGCATCAGACGCGGAGTAGACTTTACCCAGCTAATGGAAAACTATGCAGAAAGTACGTCTGTGGCGGAACAGGTCACTTTGCGCGAGCCTGTCGGAAGCGTATCCACAGGTCAGTGAACAAAATTGAGTGTGACAATGAAGAAACGACTAATAACGATATAATTATTCTATAAAAATTTTAAAAATTTTGAGTGCATTTATTGTCAAGTGTTCGTCTTTGTTCTATCACTGATACTGTAAGGTCTTTGCTTGGCCAGGGGCCGATGTTATAAAAATGGGGTTAAGGCTAACCCGGGTTAAGCCCATTTTTGGGTTAACCCGGAAATTTTGGGGTTAGGTTAACCCTTCTGGTGAACCCTGTATTATAAAAGATTTTTGGGGTTAGGTTAAGTTAACCCGGTTAACTTTTGAGTCAACCCCAATTTCAACCCCAATCAGCTCAAGGAAGCAGCATGACTCAGCTAGCAAGGATTCAACCCGGTTATTTTTGGGATTAACTCCATTTCTAACCTCAATCTTCACTTTTTAGCCCTTTTTCTAAAAACTGCAAATAATAAACTTGTAGTAAAAATGAAGTTTTGAAAAGTCTACCACAAAGAACAGCAATACCAAAAATGTATTTTCCCCATCAAAAGCGTCTTCAAAAAATTTTCCATTGGTTTATTATCCAAAACCTAATCCGGGTTAACTTCTAACCTCCTCACTGAGGAGGGTTGAGACTTGCTTGATTTAACCCCGATTTTAACCCGGGTTTGAAACCCAGGTTTCGTTATAACGCTGGGTTAAGGGATAGCCCTAACCCTAACCCTAACCGCTGTAACGAAACCGGGGTTTCACTAACCCTGATTTATACAATTGGGTTAGGGTTGATGACCCAGTTTCAAACCCAAGTTAGTGATTTAACCGGGTTAAATTACTGTATAACATCGGCTCCAGAAGGGAAAATGTTGTGATTTGATCATTGGCTGTAATCGTTCTATGTAAGAACGCTTCGCCATATGTGGCGTGTTGGAGTTAACTACTAAGTGTATGAGTTGAGATCAGTTGCAAGTAAATAGTTGGTCCAGTTCGATTGCCCGTAGGACTCACAACAGTTTTGCAACCATCCTCGGAAGCAGCAGATCAGGTCTCTCCAAATTTGGCCATTTATCTTTATCAGCAACTTGCGTTACTGATGCACTTTCAAGTGAAACCTGTTTGTTACTTTATCCAGTCCTTTAACTGACTAGCGCATACTGTATAGTTCGAGTAGTTTGCCACTACTACATTCGAGTCGAGATAAAATTAGCTGGCGTAACCTGTGTTACAGTCTACATACGTTTTTTTCTGCGGTTTCAAAGCTTCTTTACTGGGCGGGCTTTATGACAGACAGAATGACAGAATGCGTCATTGGCTTGTGCAGTAATGAGCTCATCGGATGAAAATTAGTCCGGTAGCTCATACGCATTTGCATTAACTTCCTATTGATGCAGCAGTCCTAAAAGGCATCACAATTAGAGTTACAACTGCCAGGACGGCTGACTTCGCTAAAGTCGTTGATTAGCTTCCACTGGTCTCTAGCACATCAGTCATTAGCTGCATACGTTGTTCCCATGAAATTACACAGATGTTACCCTCGATGGTGATTGCAACCGAGGTGTTGTTTCGGGGTACTTTGGCCCCAGTGCTGTCCTTGATGTGAATACCATTGATGTGACCTGTCGTTTTTAGCAGTAAGCTTGAGAAAGTTTTTCAAGATTTCAGCAGTCTTTTCCAAACACCTGTCCCAGCCTCGTTGTTTCACCTTAGCAGGTAATTACCAGTTTTTGTCCTAGTTGCTGCTAACCCAGTAATTGTTCACCCCGTCCCATTTCTGTTTTCTATTGCCAATTATTCAGCCACGAGCCAGTAGGTTCAAATATTATTTCGATTATTGTTACTTCGTTAATTTTTGCTTTGTAGTATTGTTTTTATGCTATATTTCTTCTGTTCGGGGTGAGGAAATGTAGCGTATTTACACGTCTAACTGATTCTCTATTAAAAATGCACAATGATACTCTAAAGAGATTTTAGAAAGTAATGAGTTTAGTGCCATAACTTTAACAGAGTAGTCGTATTAGCTGAATCAATAGTCCGTTGACAGCTGGTTGGTCTTGAAGTACATATTAACTATTTAATTGGAACGTTAAGATTATCTGAACACCGCTGCAAATATCACCTTGGGTTAGGCAATATTTGCGCCTACGTCATCATGAAAGACCTACTAAATTCAGGTAATGGGCAGAAGCTGCATTTTGACAGCAATTAACGTTGTACTACGGAATCAGCCGAAGCCAAACTTTCCTTTGGCAACTGAAAGACCAATTCGCGGACGATTTGCGCAAAGCCAGTCAGACATGGTGTTGTTTGGTTTCCTTGTTGATGAATTTGCCGGTACATGTGCAAGCGACCGTGCTCTCGCTTCGCAGAAAAAATCAAGTAAAATCTCCGGCAAAGCCGGAAAAGAAAATTTAAACTTCTAAAATGTTTTTCGGGACAAACTTTAACCATAAAAGTGGGTTTATTTTATTGTATGTACCTTTTACTTATTTTAGTATTGGTTTTGGTTTTCTCTTTGATACGTGTTGTTCGGGGAGGAGTACTTTAGGAGTGGGCGAATTTGAGGACGGCACTGCAAAAGCATATACGTATACATATACAAGAAATAAAAATGCTCCTCTGGAGCATGAAAAAGTAATATGGGTGATGGTGAGGTTGCAAAATCAAGAGAGGACTAGTTTTTAAAATGCTTAATATGGGGCTAGGTTAAAAAATAGAAGAGGACTAGGTTGTGAGCGAATTAATATGGGCACAGCTTCGCCGAACAACCCATATTCGCGGTTTGTAGATGTAAATTATTATGCATATCCACTAGGGATCGACCGGATCCAAAATTTTGCCGGATCCGGATCCGGATCCGGATCTAGTCATCAAAATACATGCAAATTTTTAAAATTTTGTTCTTTGATTTTGTTAATGTTTATAGAGTTTTTTGTGGATTTGGTAATGTTTTAATGCTGGTAGTGAATTTATTTAATATATACGTTTCAACAATTTCTCTTTCTTTGAATGCTGCAAATTGACTTAAACATTTAGCTTGAAACAAACAATATTCGCTAAGTAAGTATATAACGAATTTTTGAAATGTATGAATAAGCCTCAGCCGCAAACATGGAACAGTTAACAATCAAAGTTTTTCAAAAAACTCAGCTTAAGTAGATTAACATTAACATTAACTTCTTACATGGAGCTTGAGAAAAATAGAACCAATACCGTTGCTGCTGAAAATAGTTATTTACGAATAAATAATTCAAGTTATAGTTTTAATAGCAACCAGGATTTTCAATTTAAAAAACGTTTTGATCCAGTTAATTAGATTATGTTGTTGCATATATACCGGCAGTTAAATTTTTTGTAGCAGCGGCTGAAGCCTAGCAAGACTCACCGCAACCGATACGAAAACAAACGCCGAATTTTCTTTTTCATTACATATATATATTAGGAACGAAATCGTTAGGATGAAAGTAGTCAGCACCGCTCATTTATATATGCTTGTATTTATCTATTTATGTATTCAGTATATTTGTGAAACGGCAGTAGAGGCTCATAAAAATCTTTAAATTTGCTGATCTATTTTACTTGGAACCATCTTAAAAATTTCACTAAAGTTATATAAATTTTCTGAGTTTACAAGTCACTTAAGCTTACTAGTCTAATAATTTTGCAATATATATGAGTATGGTTAAACGCAGTAAAGTAGAGTTATATAAGATTTTGGTACTACCGAGAATTTGAAGGAAACCATTTTCTTAAAAGGATCACTTGAAAATTCAGAAAAGCACAACTTAAAATGTTGAAAACCCAACACGTAAAGGAGTCTGAAAATTGCAAATTTAAATTTTTTGTCTATAGATGTAGGGAAATAACCATACTCTTGGACACCTATTTAACAGTACGTAATTTATAAAAACACATATATACATATAATTATGGTTAAATTAAAAAATTCACTTAACCTGACATGCATAAAAAATAGTTAACAAAATATCAACGTCTACTGATTCGGGTTCAGTTAAATATTAAGGTACACGGGGGTCTGGGGGCGGCGGCATTTTTGAAAATTTGGCCTTCTGAGCGATTTTTTCAGGGTAAAAGTTGGCACCAAAAGGGGCACCCACTTTTTTGGGGGGGGGCGATTTTTGGGGGGAACGATTTTTGGGGGGGAAGGGTGTTTATGGGGGGGGCCGGCCCCCCCCCCCCCCCCCCACTAGAATAAGCCCAGATATATATGAAGCTTGAAGCTGAAGAAGCTATAGGACTAAGAAGCTGCAAAAATTTTTGTAAAACTGAGGAAAATCCTTAATAGAAGCACTCAAAACTTTAGTTTCGGCGGTCAGTAAAAACCTAAAATGTAAGCAAACTGCCAAAGAACGAAAATTGTACGGCTTGGCAACATTTAGAAATTTTAAAATAAAAGCAGATTAAAAAACTAACTTCGGAAAGAAAAGTGGAAAACATAAAAAGAACAGCGCAACCAGCACGACGCCAAGATCAGAAAAGGAAGCGGGGATCTGGGGGCGGAAAGCTAGAAGTTTCTGGATAATTCAAGCTTGAAAATCTATTTTTTCCGAGCGATTTTGGTAAAGATCTTGGGTTATTCTATTGTGCAATTGGTCTTCTAAACTGGTTAAGTAAGTAAGTAAGTATATCCACGACTCTGTACAACAAATGCATACGTACGTTTTGTACGTTCATTTTTGAAATTTTTCTTTAAAAAGTATCTGAAACACGTTTAATTTTCATCTGAGATAACTGAAAATTTCTACTCAAGACGAAAAATTTTTAAGGAACTTTACGCAGAGCTCCGAAGAAAGTTTTCAAAAAAGTGCGGAATTTCACAGTTTTTTCACAAAAAAAGGCGACCCCACCGTAGCGTAGCGTTAAGCACCTCTTATTTTTCAGAAAAAAGCGCGTATATATAACTACCTATATACAACTACGAAAAATGTCGAACTTACTCTCGTTTTTCACTTGTAATTTTCTTGTTAACAGCCTACATTCAGAGTCCGTCTAAAAGTCGATTCTTTATACGTGAAAATTTACAAAACCAAATTTACAGAAAAACTCGAAATTTCACCAAATAAGCTCGGTAAAGTAAAGCAAATCACAAACGTGTTGCTTGCGAGTGCAACAAAATTTAGTTTATGAAATTAAGTTTTTATGCAATTAAAACGGCTATGTACGTATATACGTATACGTATATACAACAAAATTTGCAGCTGGAAGATTTTGACCATTCTTTAACAGAATGAAGGACAACAACGGCGCGTCGAAGGCGCAAATTTTTTGTGGAGTGGACTTCTGATCTGTAGCTCAAAACCAAAATGAAATCTGTTAAAGTTTGCTTCAGAGACTTAACTTTTAGTGGAAAAATATTCAAAACTGCATGAAAAACGAAAGCAAACCCATAACAAATGTTGACGAGGTTTCTGGGTTTTGAAAAATATAATAATAGAAACTTTTAAAAAATTAAGCTGGTATATGAAGTATATATTTGTCCTGATGTAAATTTGAGTTTTTCAGAGAATTTATTGAGACTTGGGAAGGACTAATTTAATCTAAAGCGTCTTCGGCGAAATGACGGAAGTGAATTTTTCAAAAGTTTCGAAGAAAAAAAGCTTAAAATCATGTGAATGTACTGATTTCAAGCTTTAAAACGATGCATAAAGCTCTTTCCAACTTCTAAACTTGCGAAAATCATAGCGTTTTAAAAATCACTCAACAACCAAAATTTCCAAAAATCCCCCAAAGGAACGTTGTGCTAGAATGTGGGGGTATAATATATACAACGTATACGTATATATACCCACTTGAGCGACAACTTCACCAAAACAAATCCATGAAATATTGATTAGTTCAAAGGCCAGAATTAAATCGACATAACAGAAATAAAGAAAAAATTGTATTCCGGCGAAGCCGGAAATTTTTGAGAATTCCCCATTGGAAGGTATATATAAAACAGAAAATCTTACTGATGTTTGATTTCCACAGTTAAAATGTAATAAATCTTCCAAAAATTCATGAAAAAATAGGAAAATATAGGAATTTTAGGCAAAAATAGGAAACAATAGGAATATTTGAAAAATATAGGAAAAAATAGGAAAAATAGGAATAGTAGGCGCCCTGAGCCTTATAACTTGCACCAAAATTAAAATTTTCTTTTCGTTAGCCAAAATTTTTAAAATTTCTGGCGAAACTTCAACTTTGAAGATCAATTCCCGTCGATTCAAATAAGATACAGCCATCTCACTGGCGGATCCAGGATTTGGTGACGGGGGGCGTAAAATTTCTCCAGGGGGTCTGGGGGCGGGTCCCCCCCAGAAGTTGAAGGCATGTTTTGTGTTTGCTATAAAATCGGTCTTCGGATTTTTAATTCTTTTCATACTGAAGAACTGAACAAATTTTTTAAAATTCTTGACGTTTTTAGGCAAAAATCGTATGCATTTTAAGCTTTTTCTTCACAAATGCAATAAATATGCGGTTAAAAAGTAGAAAATTCGCGCCGAAGGCGCGAAATTTTTTGGTTTTTGCCCTTTTTCCTCTTTCTCTCCTTAATTTTTCCTACCTTCGAATCGCGACGGGGGGGGCGGCCGCCCCCCCCCCCCCCCCCCGGGTCCGCCCCTGAGCCATCTAGTATTTTTCTGCAGATGGGGTTATATTTCCTAAATTATTATGCCAAATGGCAGCCTTGAAGCTAACGTCTAGCAGCCAGTAGAAATTTTTAATCAATTATGTTGGTAGAAGTGAAAAATGGGGGGTCGGGCACCTAAAAGCGACGGCTGCACACGACTGGAGGGCGACTAAGATCTCACTACCCGATTTTTTGACCACACCCATGCTCTATATCTGTGCCAAAAAGGAGGCCAATTGGACAAAGTCGGGGCAAGTCCATTTTAGTAGCCCCCCCCCCCCCCTTAAGGCACATGACGCTTTCACAAGTCCCGAATGCTCTCCTGTAACACCATGCTCTGCTGGTCAGCCACTCCGCAGTTAATGCTCGCAACGAGATGACAGTAACAATTTTAAATGGGCCAAGGGGATTGGAGAAAGCTCACTAAATTAAAACTATCTCCAGCTGGACCGCCGCTCTCACGACTAAGAATCCAGCCAGACCTCATAACTCCTTATCCTTACTTATTCCAGATTAGGTGTGTACAAAGTAGCTTTTACAAAGCACTAAAATAATTCACGTATGTTTCACGAGTCGGGATCACATTTGGAGGCAGTTTCTCTACACACACACTTGTCTTATTTTACCCATGGTACATACAGAAAAAAACAGTCGCAAAAACGGCAACCTCCTAACGCTGCTGGAAATACAGCTACAATAAAGGTTTGAACAATAAATAAAGGCCCAGTGCACTTTGAGCCTGCGTCCGTTCGAACTAAATCTGTCAATGAGGCCTGGCCCTCTGCTAAGTAAAGGAAGTCCGAGCAGGCCTCGATCAGGAGCCCGATTCAAAGACCCGCCACTTTCTAGAAGCCAGCGATCTTAACTTACTGTTTCGACGTAAAAGAATGCTTAACCATTTAGGCCTTTTGTAACGTATAATCAATGTCCCTAAGAAGAAAATTACAACTAACAAAAGCTTACTCTTTAATGTGACTGATTTTAAAGCACTAAGGCACCCACAAAATGACAATGCAAAATGAATAAGCCTGAAACTTACAAAAGGCTAACTATGTGAACAAAGCCAAACATACGACAAAAAGACATAGCATATTCCAATTGGAAGGCTACATGCATTTACACCAAATACACAGAGTATCGACACCTTAGACATTGTTTTTATGCAGCTTAAAAATTTGGCTAAGACTTCACCAGCAAAACACCCTCAACCCTAGCATTAATAGATAAATTTACACAAAAACCACTACAGACTACGGTAAAAAATGGAAGAAGGCAGATAAGCACCCAGTTATATCAGCAAACTTTGAAACAATGCACAATTATATGATGTGCCGACACACAAGCATTGCATTGCGGAATTGCTATAAAATATAGCAGCTGGAATTGTTTACTTTGTTGATTTAATAACTGTTACCAAGAGTCTATAATACCAAGAGTGAGAAACTTGGCCCTTCCAAATGGAAATGGCCTGCGAGATGCTCGGCACATTAAGGCCGAAATCTCGGGGGGTACCACTTACCATTGTTCAGCATGTGTTTATATGCGTTTGAACTAAAACGCATCTGATTGGCTAATCGCCTACCTTATGTCAAATTTACGTGTATAAGCGGACCCCCCCCCGAGATCTCTGGGGGGCCCCCTTAGCGTTGTTAAGCATGTGTTTATATGCAGTCGAACTGAAATGCACTGATGAGGATTACAGTAGCTAAGGAAGAAAGGACAGATAGAAATGGGTGTCTGCAATTAGAATAGTGATAATTTAGTTTTAACAGTGTATCTTTAAGAAAAGAGAGTTTAGAAATGTTGCTGAGGAGCATTAGTCCATTGCCTGCATATGGTGTTTTTGGATGGTACTCGAGAAAACTGGGGTTTCTAGAGGTAACAAAGGTGAAAGCATCCATTATGATGTGCTACAGACACAGTCATACAAGTTAGGTGAATTCATTCGCTGACCACTCCGCCAGACTGATACTAGTATTCGGCGGGCGTCGTCAGGGGCGTACCGACATACTAGTTGCAGCTTTAGGTTTTTAGAACCCCCGTATTAAAAATCAATTGAAATGCGTTTCTGCCCTGTGGTCCCATTCACACGTGCTACTTAGTATATATATATGCATGCAAACACAAAAAAAGAAAAAAGGTGATACCATGTATTAGACGGGCCGAAGCCATATTAGACTGTAGGGTGTTATCCCTGGTATTAGACGTGGGCGAAGCCCAAATTAGACTGTATCATTCGTATAGGTATTTGCGGTATTTAAGTTTGAGATTAGACTGTAGGAAGTGATCCAATGTATTAGACGGGCCGAAGCCATATTAGACTGTAGGGTGTTATCCCTGGTATTAGACGTGGGCGAAGCCCAAATTAGACTGTATCATTCGTATAGGTATTTGCGGTATTTAAGTTTGAGATTAGACTGTAGGAAGTGATCCCATGTATTAGACGGGCCGAAGCCATATTAGACTGTAAGGTGTTAAACCCTGGTATTAGACGTGGTTGGGCAAAGCCCACATTAGACTGTAGGAATTAGGATAGATATAGTTACTGATTTTTGATAATATCGACGTAGTCATTTGAATTCATGTTAAATCGTTTATTAATTATTTTGTTATTATTTTTTATGTTTGAAATACAAACAAGACTTAATTAATTTATTTGAGTATCCTCTTTCTTTCAAGCTAAGTACTAGGTCGCTAGTATGTTTCTTAAAAAAGGTTTTGTTGCTGCATATGTCGGCTATCCTAGTTATTTGACTTTTTATCATATTGGTAAAGACAGATTTAGAGATATTTGTATGTGGAACTGGGAATTTAACTGTTTTAAATTCAAAGTCTAATCGCTTGTCATAAAGCTGAGTTTCAAAAGTACCGCTATCTTTATCTACTTGTATACTTAGGTCAAGAACGTTTGCGGCATATTCATTAGCATTTACTTTATTGTTCTAATTCCTTGGGGTACATTTTGTGTTTTTGTGTATCGAGTTGGTTGCCGTCGTTCACTGTAGTTATGTCATCAATGTATCTGAAAATGTATATAAAAAACTTGTAATGTAATTAAACTCTAGTTGGTGTAACGTAACATTTGCAATAGTAGGTGCTGCGTTTTAGTAGCCAATCAAATACATTTCAGTTCAATCGCATATAAACACACGCTTAACAACGCTAAGCGGGACCCCCCCCCGAGATCTCGGGGGGGGGGTCCGCTTATACACGTAAATTTGACATAAGGTAGGCGATTAGCCAATCAGATGCGTTTTAGTTCAAACGCATATAAACACATGCTGAACAATGGTAAGTGGTACCCCCCGAGATTTCGGCCTTAATGTGCCGAGCATCTCGCAGGCCATTTCCATTAGGAAGGGCCAAGTTTCTCACTCTTGGTATTATAGACTCTTGCTGTTACGGATCAACAAGCAAAAATCATGTAAAAAACGAAACAGGTGAAGCATAACTTGCACTTTGACACCAAATCAGGAATAACTAGACAAGTTGTTTAAAAAAACTGTGCTTGCCAACATCTAAACATATTACTAACACGGAACAGCGTTGCCACAGGAGCAGTCTAGTAGACCTAAGAAAACTACAACTTTCAAGGACTTAAAGCTAGCAAAGATAATCGATAAAACAGCCGCTAATTCACGGATCCACAAGGGATACAAAGGAATCAATAAAATATCAGTCCAAAACGTGAATACCCAAAACAACGTTCACCTTTCTTCCGTTACCGGTTTCGGGTGGTTCTCACACCCTTCTTCAGACGGATCCTGTCCCTTCGGCGCTGCAAAATTTCAGGAAATGGGAAGGTCGGGGACAAAGTTATTGATTGGGAGGCTGGGCGGGACCGCGATGTAAATGTCCGGGGGCTTCAGAATTTGGGGATAAAGTTCTGTCCTGGGGGGCCGGGGAGCGGGGAGGGACTGTGGCACAAATGTTCGGGGGGCTTCAGGAGGCTCAGGACGGTTTTCAACAGAATGGATGCTAGTAAACTCGGACCCGGGGGGCGGGGACTTGTTGAAACGCAGGATATGTTCCCAATTGATTCCAAAAGGATAGTCAGTAAAAAGTTGGCTGATCCATTGTTTTTCTTTCTTCTTTCTACACGTTTCTTCTTCGGCAAAGTCGATAACAGTAACACGTAAATCCTTCAAATCGTGGTTGTGGTTTCTAAAATCACAAGATAAAGGTTTACTAGCATCCATTTTGCGGATATCGTGTCTGTGGCCATGGAATCGTTGGGAGAGGGAATTTCCACTTTCCCCCACATACTGCGATGGACACCCATCTATCTCCGCCAAGTACACAATTCCGGTACTTTTACAGTCAAAACTGCCCCTTATTGGGTATTGTAATCCAGTGACAGAGCTCTTAAATGAGCTCACTTCCCTGATGGCTGGGCAGAGAACACAGTTTCGGCTGCATTTTGAGGTTCCGCCGGGCTCGTTACTTCGGTTTAAGGTGCCGGTGCCAGGCGTAGGAAGTTTAGCCCTGACGAGAATGTTGCGGAATTTGGGCGGTGGTCTCCAATAAAGTTTTATATTCGTGTTCAGTCCAGTTAAAAAATGTTCATGCCGCTGTAAGATACCCCTGACGCCATCTAGATCAGGATGGTAGGGTAAGACAAGGTACAACGACTTTTCCTCGTTTTCAGGATCTGCCGGGGTTTTCGTTGACAGCAACTGGTCTCGGGTAAACGATAGGGCCTTCGCAATTCTGCGCTGAACCTTGCCTCTCGGGTACCCTCTCTTAACCAGGTCTTCCTTTAATTGGGCACACCTTGTCTTGGCTGTATCAGGGTCAGAGCAAATGCGGCAAATCCGGAGGGCTTGGCTATAGCTGGGAATCTTTGGCGAGCTGCTCCTTTCCTGGGAATCTTCAGGCCAAGGTATTTTGTGATTCCATCAAAAACGACGTGCAAGCCATCCCACTCCATCGAAGATGCGCAAACCTGACCTGGGCCGAGAAAAACGCCCTTAGGGAACTGCGTCAGAACCAGGACATTGTCATCAAACCCGCTGATAAGGGACGAGCTGTAGTTATCTGGTCCAAAGAGTCCTATCTCTTGGAAGCAAAGCGGCAGCTGGATGATGAAAAAACCTATACACGCAACGCTTACGATAAATCCCAATTGTACTCCCAGATCGTTGCCCGCCAAGTGGAAAATTGGCATTCCCGCGGCACACTCAGCGACAGGCAGCGCCAGCTGTTGATCCCTGAAGGTGCCAGAGCTGCGAGATTCTACCTTCTCCCAAAAGTCCACAAACAGAAGTCCCCGTGTCCTGGGAGACCGATAATCTCTGCAAATGGGTGTCCCACTGAGAAAATCAGCGGTTTCGTGGACTCCCAACTTAAACCCTTGGTCCGTCAGATTCCTTCCTTTATCCAAGATACTAATGACTTTCTGCGGAAACTTGGGTCTTTGACTGTGTCAGCTGACTGTATTCTGGCTACTGCTGACGTAACCAGCCTCTACACCAACATCCCTCACCATCTGGGACGAGAGGCTTGTAAAGAGGCGTTGTATTCAAGATCTGATGCCCATTATCCGACCGAAATGATTCTGAAATTCGTTGACCTGGTTCTGACCCTCAACGTGTTCGAATTTAATGGGGAATTCTACACCCAGAGAGAGGGCACTGCAATGGGTACAAAGATGGCCCCCAACTACGCCAACATCTTCATGGGTTATGCTTTCGAAAAGAAGCTATTTGCCATGGCCGAAGAAAAGCCCATTGCATGGTGGCGCTACATTGACGACATCTTCATCGTCTGGAAAGGCTCCCGAGATGGACTGGACAGGTTTCTGAATCTGGCGAACGGCCTTATCCCGAGCATCAAACTGGAAGTTGACATTGGCGTAAGCAAAGTCAACTTTCTGGATGTCTCGGTGGAACTACGTAACGGCCAAATAGTCACCGACCTATATATGAAACCTACGGACACTAGGCAATATCTTCATTACGACTCTTGCCATCCTCTCCAGCACAAGTTGCCTATTGCCTATAGCCAAGCCCTCCGGATTTGCCGCATTTGCTCTGACCCTGATACAGCCAAGACAAGGTGTGCCCAATTAAAGGAAGACCTGGTTAAGAGAGGGTACCCGAGAGGCAAGGTTCAGCGCAGAATTGCGAAGGCCCTATCGTTTACCCGAGACCAGTTGCTGTCAACGAAGACCCCGGCAGATCCTGAAAACGAGGAAAAGTCGTTGTACCTTGTCTTACCCTACCATCCTGATCTAGATGGCGTCAGGGGTATCTTACAGCGGCATGAACATTTTTTAACTGGACTGAACACGAATATAAAACTTTATTGGAGACCACCGCCTAAATTCCGCAACATTCTCGTCAGGGCTAAACTTCCTACGCCTGGCACCGGCACCTTAAACCGAAGTAACGAGCCCGGCGGAACCTCAAAATGCAGCCGAAACTGTGTTCTCTGCCCAGCCATCAGGGAAGTGAGCTCATTTAAGAGCTCTGTCACTGGATTACAATACCCAATAAGGGGCAGTTTTGACTGTAAAAGTACCGGAATTGTGTACTTGGCGGAGATAGATGGGTGTCCATCGCAGTATGTGGGGGAAAGTGGAAATTCCCTCTCCCAACGATTCCATGGCCACAGACACGATATCCGCAAAATGGATGCTAGTAAACCTTTATCTTGTGATTTTAGAAACCACAACCACGATTTGAAGGATTTGCGTGTTACTGTTATCGACTTTGCCGAAGAAGAGACGTGTAGAAAGAAGAAAGAAAAACAATGGATCAGCCAACTTTTTACTGACTATCCTTTTGGAATCAATTGGGAACATATCCTGCGTTTCAACAAGTCCCCGCCCCCCGGGTCCGAGTTTACTAGCATCCATTCTGTTGAAAACCGTCCTGAGCCTCCTGAAGCCCCCCGAACATTTGTGCCACAGTCCCTCCCCACTCCCCAGGCCCCCCAGGACAGAACTTTATCCCCAAATTCTGAAGCCCCCCGGACATATACATCGCGGTCCCGCCCAGCCTCCCAATCAATAACTTTGTCCCCGACCTTCCCATTTCCTGAAATTTTGCAGCGCCGAAGGGACAGGATCCGTCTGAAGAAGGGTGTGAGAACCACCCGAAACCGGTAACGGAAGAAAGGTGAACGTTGTTTTGGGTATTCACGTTTTGGACTGATATTTTATTAATACTGCAAATTCGGAAGTATCTTGAAGAGGGAGACCTTCCTGACGACGGGAAAGAAGCTCGTCGAATTGTTGCCCAGTCACCTAACTATTACATTGAGAACAATGTGTTGTGGCATATTTGGAGCGATACAACTGGTAAAAGACGCTCCAAGACCTGGCCACAGGTTGTGGTTCCGCAGGAACTGCAGGGAGAAATTATGGAAATTTATCATGATCAGATGGGTCACTTTGGCATCGATAAAACCTTTGGTAGAATAAGGCAAAGTTTCTTTTGGCCAAAATTGTATGAAGACGTACGCCGATGGTGCAGAAGTTGCACCGATTGTGCCACAAGGAAAGGGCCACGAATAAGGGTAAAACTTCCGATGAAATCTATTGAAACAACTGAGCCGTTTGAGATACTCAGTGTCGATTGCGTGGACCCTTACCTGAAACCCATAAAGGGAATAAGCACATTGTTGTGTTTACCTGCCTGTTTTCGAAATGGCCAGAGGCTTTTGCAGCTCCAAATATACAAGCTGAAACAATAGCGGAGCTGTTTGTCAATGAAATAGTTTGCAGACATTCAGCACCCAGGGCGTTGCTCAGTGACAGGGGTAGCAATTTTCTATCTGACTTGGTAACAGGGGTATGCAAATTGCTAAATGTTAGAAAATTAAATACAACCGGGTATCACCCGCAAACGGATGGAGCCTGCGAGCGAATGAATCGTACATTAATAACCAGTTTGTCCATGTACACTAGTACCCACCAGAAGGACTGGGATGAGTACATCCCTTCTGTGCTACTGGCTTATAGGACTAGTATACACGATGCCACCTTTGAAACTCCGTTCTTCATGGTGTACAGCAGGGACCACGTGCTTCCCTGTGAAGCTGACCTGCAGAAAACATCGGATCTGCCTAAGGATTACAGGCAGGCCGTTGTTGAAAGACTCCACGAGAGCCGAGAAATTGTCCTCAAAAATCTGTCAGAAGCAAGGCAGAAACAAAAAACCTACTACGACCGGGACGCAAGGGTTTGGAATTTTGAGGTCGGCTCCAAAGTGTGGCTACACGTTCCAGCTGTGGCCAAAGGGAAATCTCCAAAGTTGTCACATCTGTGGCACGGCCCATTTAGAATAATGGCAAGACCTACACCAGAGACTGCAAAAATTTATCCCTGTAGAGGTGCTAGTAGAAAGCACGATGTCGTCCACCTCAATCGGTTGAAGCCATGTGTCTCCTGGGAGGGAGATGATCCCTCTAGGGACCGTAATTCCGCGACCTCTGAGATTTCACGACCCGTTGAAAAGGACTCTGCAAATGAAGAAAGTAGCGCGGAAAAGGATGATGAAAGCCATGAGTTTAACATAGACACTATAGTCTGGGCTAAGTTGAAGGGCTATCCGTATTATCCAGCCAGGGTAGCTTCAATGAGTGAGATAAGCATAAAAGTCCCTAAAAACCCAGATGAATGGGTACTGGTACAATTCTATGGGAGGCGGGACTTTGCCTATGTACAAAAGAATAAGTGTCACCTATACACTGCATATATGCCTTACGCTGCAGGGCAAAAATTGCCTCCCGGTGTTAAAGCTGCTCTTCATGACTTAGTTACAGCAGTACCCGATTTACCGTCTCCTGTTAATTCGTTCAATGAGAAATTGGGTGTTAATAATTCATGTTTTCAGGTATTTGCTATAATGGCGGCAAACAAAAGGGATAAAGATAAATTTGACGGTAAAGTTTGGGAACTAGACAGTCTTGAAGGGAAATTCCTTGCCACAATCCCTCCTCCGAACTCTCCAGAAGAAGTAATGAAAGCGCGCCATACGGATCCTGTTAAGTCTTGGTTTAAAGGTAGTGATGGTAATGAGAGGCAAGGAGTTTACCTATCCGGTGATGTCTTCCGTCACCTTGTGGCCGTCTCCTCTCGTTTACTTGAGGGGGAAAAGGATGACCAAGACGTACGCAATCGAATTTTGTCTGAATGTGTAAGAATGGTGATAGTGGAAACAGAGCAAATGAAGCATTTGAGAATTTTGCTCTACCCTGTCCACTACGGCGACTTACACATGTTCGTCAGAGAACGCAAGTGGCTGGACGAAGGGTTAGTTAAGTGGTATTTTCGACAAGTAGTAGAAGCCGTTGAGTTTGCTCATAATCGTAATATATGTATGTGCGGAATTAAACTGCTAAACTGGATGTTTGCGGACCCTAAGCAAACACGGTTGTGCTTAAGCGATGTAAGTAGCTTGCACGTGCTTGGTTCAGGTAGCGATGATCGCCTATCTGACAGACACGGCTGCCCTGCATATGTTAGCCCAGAGGTCCTGGACCTCGAGATTCCCTCCTACAGAGGAAAGCCTGTCGATATGTGGTCCTTAGGTGTATTTTTGTATGCTGCTTCATTCGGCAGATACCCATTTTACCACCCTACGCCCAGTGGTTTGTTTGCTGCTATCCGCAGAGGAATTTACGCAGTACCCACCTACCCCACAACTACACCAGATCTTAAGGATGTTGTCATATCGTTGCTACGTATGAACGAGAATGACAGGCCCACTGCAGGAGAGCTGTTAAGCAACCCTTGGTTGCAGGATGCGCGCCCACCTAGTGAATCCGAGATCGCTTATTTGCACAAAGATGTAATGTCGCCAGTGGAAGCTCCGCAAATATTTTACGTGCAAAACCAAGTCTCTAGACCGTCCGACGGACTAGATATGCGAGTTATACGCCGTCAAGCAGCGCGTACGCGTTTCTGTCCGTACGGAGAGGTCAGACATTTCCTAGTAACCGTCATGTTTTTTGTGGCCATGTTGTTTTTTGGAGGAGGATTAGCAGCTAGCCCCGCGTTGCTAGTAGGAATGCGCCCCCATAACACCGACACCATGCAATTAAATTTGGAGCATGGGGTAGTCTTTAGGAAAATAGTGTTTTGGATAACTCTAAGGAATATGTGGATCACTACTTTTTGATCCCGCTTAAACTGAATGCCACAAAGCCAGTATTATTGCCGTCGTGCAGGCAGCTGGTCGGAAACTCTATAAAACTGAATAACAGTTATTTCACTACTTGGTCCCAAAAGTTGTGTAGTGTTGCCGAAAGTTTAAACCGCAGTTTGACCGATACATACGAAAACGTTCGTATGGAGGAGTTTAATTTTCTTGACACTTTGGAAAGTATCTCTACGTCTAAAACGGATAAGCGAAGAAGTAGGAGCCTAATTAGAGGGCTTGTGTGCCTTGTCGAGTCAATTTTCGGGGGCTGTAGTGATTCAAGCTATGATGCAGAAGCTCTGCATCATGGAATGAAGGCCCTTCAGGCACGAGAGGACTTCCTGGCCGCAAGTATAACAGATCTTAATGGGAAACTCGTGTCGATGGCGAAGATTATGAGCACACAGTCGACGCGACGCTCGGGGCAAGTAACTTTGCTCAGTCATGGGTTGGAACAAGTAGTCAACGTTCAAACCCAGTTGAAACATGAGACAAAAGAACTTGGTCTAGCTGCGGAAATGCTGGACCAGATTGCACAGCTCCAGACCGCGCTAACGTTTGATGCCATAAAATGGGTAGCCTCCTTGACTCACTGGCATGACGAATTACGTATCATGCAGGAATTGGTGGGATCGACAGTAACGGCAGTTGGTGGCTATTTACCCCCAACAATTGTGGCTCCAAGAGTGCTGCGTGGTGTGATTAATGAGGTACAGCATAGTTTACAGTCTGCGGGACAATCTTTGCTCTATAGCGAAGAGCAAGTGCGTCGTTATTACCAAATGCCGTTGGTAGCCGCTGTGTTCCTAGCTCAGGGCAGTTTAGTAATCAAAGTTCATTTCCCAGTGTTAAGCACAGACAATGAGCTGGAAATCTGGGAGGCCGAGTCCGTTCAAACTACTTTGGGGGATGGTTTGTTTGGGAAGATAACCCTAAAAAATTCCTACATTTTGGTAACGGCAGACAGAAATAAATACGCTGTAGCTTCGTCTGAGCAGTTGGCTCAGTGTAAAGGAGGGTGGCGTAAACGATGTCACACTCTGTTTGCATTGGTTCAAAGTAATGCTCCCACTTGCCTAAATTCACTCTTTTTCAATTTTTCAGTTTCTGTCATAAAACGAAACTGTGAGGTTTTTATCTCACGCAGTAAAGATTTAAATACCGCTGTAAATCTAGACAAAGTTGGTAACCGCTGGTTCCTAGGCGCGGTAGATGAAGCATGGATCTTGTTCTGTAAGGGACACTCCCCTCAGGTGATGCAGCCATGCACCCAGTGCGTGATCACCCTACCTTGGGGGTGTGGGCTAACAATGGGTCGGACGACTCTCCCTCCTAATGACTTGAATTGTTTAGAACCTGAACACACCAAGGTTGAAACGGTTCTCTATCCTAACCGGCTACACTACGTTCTGCCGATAGTTCGTGCTGCTAAGTTTAATGAAAGCTTGCCGTTACGATTTAAGGAAAAGGTTCAGAATGATACGGTTCTAAACATCGCCTTCGATGAGAATATAGAGAGCGAAAGTATCTCCCGCTTTATACAGAAAGTCACAGTTGATCAGTCTAAATTTTCTAAATCTAATAAGATGTTAAAGGATGTTGTTGATGGTTTATTATCCACCTGTGGTAACAGCAACCAGAATTGGTGGAATTATAGCCTGTTGGCTGGGGAAGTCGTGCTGCTCATTTTGTTGTGCGCTGTTGCGTTTCGTGCACAGGTGCAAACGTTTCAGTGGCCTCTGAAACCACTGCGTTGGCGAACAAACAAAGACCAATCAGTGGGTATTACTAAATTAGGGACCGGCGAACCCGAAGTTGAACTCGACAGAGAGGGGGGCGGTAACCAGGTGACCAACGACCAGTTTCCCCCAGACGTTAGCAAAATTTCCATATGGACTTAAAGTTTTTGACTAGTGCTAGTAAAGCGCCGTGTATATACAGTTTTTATTTTTTTGTATTTGCGGTAGTAGACATTAGTATTTGCTGTAGTTTATCTCCTTGTTGCACAGTGTCAATCTATTAACATTTACATGGGGGGCGTTTTTTTTCGGCCCTTTTTGTCCGATGTCGGCGTCCCCTCCCAACATTCAAAAATTTTTTTTTGTTAATTTTTTTTTTTTCTTTTTTGGGGTATCACCCCCCCCCCTTTTTCAAAATATTTTTAGAGGATTTTTTAAAAATATTTTATATTTTTTAAATTTTTTTAAAAATTTTTTATTTTTCATTTTTTTGCTGAAATGTACACGGACCGGACCGGCCGGGTTTTTTCTCAAATCGGATATTATCCGGATATAAAAATTATCCGGATATCCGGATATCCAGTGCCCATCACTAATTTACATGTATCTAATTTTATTTTTTGTTTATTCAGCCGCCTGAATTCATGGCATGGGTATATTATGGCACACAAAGCCTCTGAGTTAGTGATATCCCGCTGGAAAGAATTTTGTAAAGTTGACTCTGAATGGAAAGACCTGAAGAGGACCGTGTTGAAACAAAAATTGCGATGTGAAAATCTTAATCAAAAACGAAAGCTTGCACTGAAAAATTACATTGCGGCCCGATCCCCAAATGGCAAAGGGCTTCCTGAAGAAGAGAAAATTGAGAGTGAGCATGTTTCTGCTCACAGAAAACGTAGTACGTCTTCTTCAAGTAGCAGTGGCTCCAGTTCAACCGATAGCTCTGAAAGTCGGTCATCCCGAAGCACTACTACTTTCTCTCGTTCACGTCGAGGAAGCTCTCAAAATCGTAAATCTGGATCATCCAGAAGTTCTAGAAAGTCTCTTACCGGACGTTTTAAGGGTCCCTCAAAGCCTCAACCCCGGGAAAGAAAACGTTCCGTAACTCCAGCCGGTCGTTCCAACAAACGCAGGAGAATTCTCCTGCCGGATGACAGTGATAGCGCCTCCTTAAGGGCTCCGGAAGTAGAACGCCCCAAAGAACAATTTAAATTTACAAAATTGCCCCAGAAGTATCGTCAGCAAGTACTGTCGGACGTTCGACGATTTCGGCAATGGCAGGAGGCTACTTCTCTTGGGCTTGGGTATAAAACTGTTATTCCCGTTGAAAGTATTCAATATTTTGTCGACACGTGCATGAAAACTTACGAAACATATGGTTATCCTAGGCTAATTACAACCAACATGAAAGATTTTTTAGAAAGACGCTTGCAAAGATTGACCGTCTTTTGGAATACTCCCCAGCCGTTGTTTCCTTCCCATTCATGACTGTTTACGGCTCTCTGCTGTTATAATGCATTTGCTATAGTAGTCGTAGCCACTAGCGTAGATAGGGGGGGGGGGGCGGCGGCGGCGAAATTGGGCCGCCCCCCCCCTGGAAAAATTGAGCAACCGGATAAATTTTGCCCGCGCGAAGCGCGGGCACCAGAATTTACGCTGATAAACGCATCCAACTTTCAGTCAAATTAGAAACGGTTACACGTACATAACATATAGACAACTTTGAGTCACCTTTACAAAACAAAATCTATTTTTCGGGGCTTCTCGGCAAATTTCTTCACCACATCATTGGGGTCAACTTCCTTTTCATGGTGGATATGCAGCAGGGCCAGACCGGTTAGTCTGTCTTCAACCATGGTCGATCTCAGATAGGTCTTCAATCGTTTTAGGGCAGAAAAGGACCTTTCGGATGTCGCAGTCGACACCGGTATTGTGCACAATACCTAAAATAAGAACAAGCTCAAGGAAGATCTATACGCATATCTGCGTATCTAGCCATATAATATATACCACCTTATGCACCACACCTTGTGCACCTTTCATCTACAGTTATCTACCTACGTATGTACATACCCACCTTTTATGGACTTTCATTATTTCATCGTTAAACTGTTCTGTTCGTTTGTTTGCATAATACGTACTTGAAGTAAGATTTTGATGTTGGGGAAAAATTGAGCATCACATTTGTTGAATGCAATGAGCGGGTCATAGGGAGGCATAATCGGATTTTCTGTCCATTTTCGCACCCATCGTTTGTATTCTTCTTCAACCACTATCGGAGAATCCAGATAGTCCGCGTAGAGCTCCAGTGCCTCAGTCAAACTGTTAAAGTCCCCCTGATCTAAACAAGAATGAAACTTGTTGTATTGTACGTATGGATATAGGGTCCAAGAGGTGGATTGTCGCAGTCAACATGGGTCAAATTCTGAACTTCAATATTTTCAGGAGGCGCTGGAGGAGTTCGAGGAGGCGGAGGCGGGGGCTGAGTAGGAGTAGCAGGTGGCGGGGGTCGATTAGCCTCTGCCTGATCATCCTGATCGCCGTGGGATGTGGACGGTTCATCCGCTGCCTCAGCTGAACGGCCACGTGAACTTGGCCCGTAGTAGGAAAAAAGCGTATGCTTTCTCTTCATTAGTATATATGAAACAGATACGTAAGATTGAATTAAGATTCCTAAAATAGTCAAATAGAAAAATGCATATCTGTGTATTTACCAGGGATTGCACCGGGGACTGATTTCTATAAATTGTTGTTTTCAATCAAATCTGAGAAAGAGGTAAAAAACTAACAATTTAACTTATTTTTAAATCATTAAATTTGAAATTCCATAATTTTGGGCAAAATGTTAAAAGAATTGTAAAATTTTGTGAAATTTTGGTCCCGGTCAGTACCAGGGCCTAACAGACGGGAAACCGGTGCATCCCAAATATTCAAATATATATATACCACAAACATATTGAAGAATGACAGGAGGCGGGGGTAGGGAGTACGAAGTTGGTAAATTTGGGGAGACGGAGTAGCTTGCCTTGTCCCACCTTTGTAAGCATTATACGTATATAGGTTTTATAGGAGGAAACTGGAGATTGACCCCAATCCAAAAAAATTTGCAAAAATTTAAAAGATATATACCCTTCCTTCCTACCCTACCCTGCTTATATATTATGGGAAGGCATATTTCGTAATGTCTGCCTAGTAGTAGGCGGTTTTAATAAGTTTAGCAACATGGATGATATTTTGCTCAGCGCCGCCCGTTGTTTCTGGTCGCTGATGCGCTTACATAGTTGCACTACTGTTGCAGCATCAACGGATCAGGTTTCATTCACGTTTTGTGCTGTCTTTGATTTTAAATGTGTTTTGGCACATTTTAGGGCAAAATATAATCCGCCCCCCCCCCAAAAAAATTTTGTATCTACGCTACTGGTCGTAGCGTAGTACGTAGGTATGTGCATAATACTCCCACATATTTGGTTTTATCTTTTGTACTTACTTGTTTAGCTATATTATTGTAGCCAACTTACTCCGCAGAAAGTGCTTGGAATTATGTTTTCTTTCTGGAAAGACCCTGAGTTTTCCCTTCTCCTCCGCCACCAATATGAGCCTGTAGCAAATTTGTACTTAACCTATGCGGTAAAACGTGGAGAGGAAATTTCGGACATAGCACCGTTTGTAGAAGAAGCGGATGAGTTGGAGCTAATTGGCTCTCATAACTCTGTATTCGCACAGCGCCCATACTTTTTGGATTCTCGGCACCCATTTTCTGTTTATAACCAGGAAATTAAATTGCACCCGAATACGTTGCGCCGTTTGCGTCGATGCGCAACACCCCAAGATTGGTTGTTTGTTTTCAATAAGTCGTTTGGAAATTTTAACATTTGTCAGCTCGATTACGTTCACGATGTTTATAAATTAGAAGGGAGACCACTTGGCTCAGCTTGGATTGCTGAACACCCTCGCTGCTTGGTTCTTTCATTATTGTTTTGGACTCGGTGGAATGGTTACACTGAGGACCGACAACTGAAGCAGTATGCTTCCCTGGTTGCTGCAACTGTAGGTATTAACACCAAGCCCGAATGGCCACTCCCGCAGGAGGGGGAGCCCTGCTTCATACCACTCGAAAATTTGGTAAAAATTGAAAAAGTTCGCAAGTATGGGGATTGGCTACTGGAGCGCCGAAAACGCTCGCACTCCACGGAGGTCCGTTCTACGAGACCGGCACCATCATTTATGTAATTTTTGTTATGCGTACGAAACTTTGCTTCTAGTTGTGTACGTACCTAAGTCCTAGTTCTGTTTTGTGGTAGTGCTGCTGGTAGTATGGCAGCTGTACTAAAATTTTCCGTCCCAGGTGTATATATCTAATGTTACCTACTATTATTCATAGCCTTACGTATATACGTATTTAGTTGTTGCCATGTCAGTTTCTATCATTTCATCGAGTTCTCGCGAATCTCAAAAATTGGCAGAAAAGTGAAATTTTGCAGCACGAGTTGCAACAAAGACTAAGAATAGATGGCGAGGTTGAAGTTTTTGCGTCTAGCCGCCGAATTGGCTGAACTAAACTTTTCTCCAAAATATTCAGCTAGAGGGTGCCACCGAGGCACGTGAAAGTTGTTAGCTTTTAATCTTGGTTGGAGTAAAAGGCACTCGTTAACTTTCTGTCATGTGTATATAACCTAGTTTATTATTCAGTTCTGATAAGTGTTAGGGGTATTTAGTATGTCAGGTTCGAATGGTTCGCAAGCTCAGGGGTCTCAAAATTTTCCTCCCTCGGGCTTTGCCCCCAGTGGTCAAGGTCAACCCTTGGGTTTGCCCCCCGTGTCCTGGGAGTATTTAGCTGGGTATTTCGATGCATTTCAGCATGTGCAAAATTGGGTTAATACTTCCGTTTCTACGTTAATTGCGCAAGCGTCCCACTTTTCTGCTGGGTCGGCGGGTTACGGCGGGTTGCCTGTCGTTCCAACTCAGACTCAGCCCACAGCGCCACTGGGACAGACCGGCCTACCCGTGGGAGGTGCGGGAGTGCTGCAGCCTCCATCGGCATCGTCTTCTCGCGAGGCCGGTGCGTCTACCCTCCCCCACATTTCCACTATTTTTTCTGACGACGGTTCGGAAAGGGCTGTGACTGTGCTTAGCCCGCAGTTAACGCCTAAGCCGTCGATGACGTTGGTCCACGATAGCTTAGGCGCTGTGCGTCAGCACGCCCGACGCGGTAGATCTGCTTTTCATCCCTACAGTCGTTACGATGCTTGTTGTCTGGTGCCTGGCTGTACCGGCTATGGAAGCATCGCTGGAGGTAAATTTCATCGCCGGTATCAGAAATGCCCTGTTCTGAAACAGGCTGTTGAACGTGTCGGTCTATCCTTTGAAAATGAGCTGGCGATTGCTGTCACCCAACCAACCCAATACGGCTTACCCGCTAATCTGCTGCGCTTCTTTCCTGGATCATCGTCTGCTTAAATTTCCCATTTTCCCTCCCATTGTTGACTTTGCCTGACAGTACTATATGGACTATTTCTGCCTTTAATTACCTGCATTTGTCCTTTCACTGTGTAATTTGTCAGCATTTAATCCGTATTTAACCGCATTTAATCAGTATTTAACCGTATTTAATCAGTATTTAATCGCATTTAATCAGTAATTAACCATATTTAATCGCATTTAATCCGTATTTAATCATATTTAACCAATATTTCTCTGCATTGTCGTGATGTACCCCCATATACTTTGTAAACTGCGACTGCTACGAACTTTCTGACGAACGACTGTCTGACTGGACAGAAACTGGCTTCAGTAAGCGAAGTCTGCCGCATGCGCGGACTGTAATAGAAACGTTTGCCTTTCCTCAGCCTGATTGACTCTTCCTGACTGACTTGACATTGCAAGGAATGATCACTTAAAAGCGAAACCACGGTTTTTTTTGGGCAAAATTGGGGGCATTTGCCCACTCGGCCAAAAGTTTGCCCACTCAAATTTAAATTTGCCCAGCAGTTTGCCCACTGAAAAATTGGACCACAGAGGTAAAAGAAATGAACATTTCTATTACGGTTTTATTGCTAATTTTCAAAAAATCTTCAAATTTTTTCTGGGGGGCTGCCGCCCCCAGACCCCCCGCTGGAGTTCCTATGTCACTGCTAAATTGCAATTTGATTAGCTTTACTTCACTTCACTTATTGTCTATTTCTAAATATGTCTCCTCGAAATGTTGCAAAATTTGTATTTATAAGAAAGATAGAATGTATATATTTATAGAAAAATGCTATGAAATGAAAAATCGAAACTATGACTCAAAACATGTGCAGAAATATCAAAATTTGAAAAATTCGTTCAGCTTCTGGGGGGCTGCGCCCCCCAGACCCCCTGCTGTTGTTTTAGCGTTTTAATATATATGTATAAGAACCCTGTGTTGTATAAAAACTAAGATTGTTTAAGGCACAACTAAAGAAAACGACAGGAAATTCGGTGGTGTGGAATAAAACACGTTATTAATTAAAGCAAAGTTAAAATTGGGGTTAGAAATCGCTTAGCAAAATTTTGTAATTTTGCCCACCGATCTCTAAATTTGCCCACTCAATCCTAAGTTTGCCCACTAAAATGCCCATTGGCCGTTTTGAAAAAAAAACCCTGAGCGAAACTAATTTATTGGTCGCTACTGTGTGCCATGCTTTAAATAAAATGAATTTGGATACGAATGTTTCACCTTCAGCAAGAAGACGGTATCGTTCTTTGATTTCACAGTGTGTTAGAACTTTCAAAATTTTCTTTGCAGTTTAGGCTTGACAGTTAGGATACAGCCAAATTGTCTACCATCTGCTCTGCTGACTTTCTCATGCCATGACAATGATTAGTTCTGTGCATTCAAGCGCGGACGCTTTCTTTATTAAGGGGGAGAAATGTAGCAGGACACTTTGGTAGAAAATCCGATACGTAACATATAATGCACAAAATACGTACAGGTCTTAACGTAGGTATATAACGGCTTCTCTTTGTCGCAGCGCGATTTTAGCACGCTGGCATATAACAGCATATTCCACTGCTGCTGCTGCTGCATACGTAATATATAACACGCTGGCTTCAGCCGCAGCGTGCAGCATATAATAGCATATAATGCTGCTGCCTAATGCTTTAGCGTGCTGCATATAATGTGTCAACAATCATTATATGGCATGCAGAAAAGTCGCACATAGGCTAGTGTGCCGTTATATATGCTATTATATATTGCGTACATTTATATACACACACCTAGTCACACAGCATATACACGCATATAACAACACATGCACTTCCATATCCTACGTAGTAATTAGCCTCATCCCGGATCAGTGCAGAACTGCTATAGAAGGTAGTGCACTTGGACCTGCACCTGCACTTGCACCTGCACCTGCCATTTACGTAAGCGGAGTTGTTTTCCATTTTCTGTCAGCAAAAGTCCAGGAAAACTGGGTGTTGAAAACCCGAAAATCCAGCTTTTCGGCGAATTCGGAAATGTCACCTTTCTATTCTTAGAAAGTGGCGTGACTGCAAAAGAGTATAAATAGGCTGCGAAAATAGGCTTGTCGGGTCAGTGTAAGCCAGTCTATTTGCTTTGCTGCAGCACAGCCCGGTGATAGTGGCTGAGGGATCGCAGTGCGATAGAGTCACTGCATTAGGGTTTTTGTGTGTAGTAGTGTTTACGTCGAGTCGTTGAAGTACCGGCGTTAGGGTTTTTTATGAGTTTTTATAGAGGCTGAATTAAGGCCTAGAGTTTCTGTACAGGCTGAGAGTAAAGAGCCTAGAGTAAGAGTCAGGTCGGCGTTCGAGTCCGAAGCCTTGTTTTGTAACCGTACGTGTAAACAGTTCAATAAAAAGTGTATGCAATTGTGTTTGTGTTCTCTCCCTGGTAATCGGCTACGAGTCTAAAATAGCCGGTTACATATATATCTTTTATTACATAGACGTGATTTGCTCCGCGGCTGCCCAACCCCAATGCCGCGTCCACATACAACAGGTATTACATCTGCAGGGCTGCCGCGGTTCCTTTTTTTCCTTTTTTCCTTTTTTTTCGAGGTCGTCCTTTTTTTTCCTTTTTTCTGCAAAAATTCCTTTTATTTCCTTTTTTTCAAAAATTTTCTGACAATTCACAAAAATGTGCCTAAAATTTAGTCTTACTGTATTAATTTCCAAAAATTTTCCGGCTTCGCCGGAATATTGTTTAACCCAATTTTTCAGTTTAATTATAGAATAGCTAAAGCTACATACATTTTTACTTAATATGACTTACGAATTTAGATTTATAGAAATTGTTGGACTTATTTTTTGTTTGCTTAAAGACAAGAGTTAAAATTTAATTTGTATATACTCGATAGAACGTTTATATAATCTTGAGTAATACAAAACGTATATATATGTATGTTAGTAATGTGTGCATAGACTGCTACAGAGTTTTTGAGCAAAATGCACTATTTGAGGTATATGCAGAATGCACTAAATACGATGGCAAAATGCATAGACGTCACAGTCAAGTCTACTTCACGTTTTAGAAATTCTCGCGTTTTTCGATGTGAATTTTTAATTTTCATCTGCAGAATTTTTGCATCTCAATTCAGTTTTAAACTTTTTAAAATTTACTATATGTATATTCCGGTAAACTTCAAAACTAAGCGTTCGTATTTCAAATGTTTTTAAAGATTTCCGTTACAGATTATTCATAATTTCAAAAAATTCTAAGGTCTCAGTTGCTAATTTTTCCATAACTTTTATCGAACGGTTTTAAAGGTTCCCACCACGGATTTTAGATATCAAATTTTTCAACTTCTGTGGGCTAAATTTTGTAGGCTCGACCTTTTCAAAATCCTAAGTGCGTCCCTGATTGAAGGTACAAATTTCTATAAATTCTATAAGTTTCTTAGGGGACTCCAGCCCCCTGATCTTGAGCTTAGCATTTCTACTTTATTCTATTTCCATTCGTATATTATAAATTGCTTTCTTATTTTCGGGTACAAAGCTAAATTTTAGATATTAGTGGAATCTGGAGAAGGCCTATTTCTTCATTAAAAAGCGTTGATGGTTCCATAGACGATTCAGTTTCTGAAGTGCTGTGCCCCCCAAATCTCGCTGTTTTAACCAAGTTATATATAAGCTACTTCAAGCTCAAATAACCGAATTCTCGCTCTGCGGGTTCATATCTCGGATGAAATATTTTATACCAGGTCGCATTGCTTTGCTTTTTTCTTTGCGTCAAAGTTAGATATACGTATATTTAAAGGATAAATTCTCCAAAACCTGTTCTTAAGGTGTTCTCAATTTAAACTTCAAATCTTTATAAGAAGCTAGATTGTAATTATACAAGAATTTAGGTCAAGTGCAGATAGCGCCTTCCTGTTTCCGATTCGAGGGTCGGAAATATTAAGATAAAAATACAAAAGGAGGTACAAAACCAACAAATTTCGTGCCTTCGGCTCGTATTTTCTGTTTTATAATAGCGTATATATTTACTGTGATCAAGAAGACGAAGCTTGAAGCTTGCATTTATACAGTGTTTTGCTTAAATTCTTTGCTTAGAAACGTATGTAAATGTTTCAAACCTTGTGTGGCTGTTAAAAATGAAAAAATTTAATTTTTTGCTCAGTAACGTTATTAATTTATGTCTGAAAATTCCTTTTATTTCCTATTTTTTGTCGGACAAATTCCTTTTTTTTCCTTTTTTTCGGGTGCAAAATTCCTTTTTTATTTCCTTTTTTCTGAGAAAGGTCGCGCGGCAGCCCTGCATCTGTCACAACGATACTGATGCATACTAGCGGCTACGTCATGACAGGGTTAGTAGACAATTAAACTCATACTAGCCCATGAGCGTATATACACACAGTGATGCAAGGTTAGCAGCCCGAGTTTGTATGCTATTAGATTTTTCTTTTGACTGCTGAATTCTGGGGGGGGGGCCGGAAGTTCTAATTTTGGCCTGGGGACGATTCTGGGGGGGCCCACCCTCTGTCCTGTTGGAAAAAGCCGGTTTGATGACAATGTTATTCTAAATCGTTACCTTTTCAAGAAACTCCAGCAATTTCCAGCTACTATATTGGTCACAGTTAATACGTAAATCTTCTGTTATTTTAGGTTGCATTGGCTCACCAGTTGCGTGCCATGGGCTTAATTGCTGTAAAGTCTATTGACACCAGCGCTGAGCCCTGTCGTGTTTTGGAGAACCAGTATCAGCTACTGGGCGACGCCCTGGCTATGCAGTATGCCGGATCCCAACTAGTCCATTCAGTTCAGTCCTATAAGAAGTCTGGAGGTGGTGGGGCACTGCAGGAGCGATCACGTGATGTGATACAAACCCTGTCACGTTACTATAGCAGTACCTTTTCTGATGCTGAAAAACAGCAGGCCATGAACCTCTTTTTGGGCATTTATCAGCCCTCTAGTCATCACAGGCTCTGTCCTTTGTGGGATTTGGCTACTGACACTTACCTACATAATCAGAGCCTAAATTCCGTTTCTAATCTTGACTGCACCGATGACAAAGATTTGCTCACTGTTCGCAATTGCTCATCTTATTGTATGTGGTTTGGAGACGACTTACCGACAATTAAGGATAACCTGAGCGACTCAATCGATGGTCCTCTATTCAGAGAAACTGAGTAAGTTTTATTTTTCAAATTACATGACGTTATCTTTGTTTAGTTGTGTCAAATTGTTTTCTTTTCGGATTTCTGTAGTTCTTTAAAAAGAAGCGCAAAGCCTTAATAATTGACTGTTTCTTTCACACAGGCACCTTCGCTCTTATGAAGGCGTTCATGTTCATGATTATTCTCCTCACGCTGCTATTGGCAGTTGTCATACTATAGTAGTTTAATATATCACACCTGCTTATATATCTTATGAGGATGATTATTTTCCTTGTGTGCGGTAGCATGGAGGAGTGATATTGGCCAGGAATATCTGTAACCATTCCTTTATGCATACTATTTTTCCAGAATATTTGACAACAACGGCCTCAATGACACCTCTGTTGTTGCCGGCTCCAGATCTTCACACGCTTCGTCGAGTTTTCTTGAGTGTTATGCTCAGGATGACTTTAGTCGCTACTATAGACCTTGGGAAATGACGAATTTTGATTTGGTCCTTCAACAACTGCGAACTCGCCCTACTCTCACCGCTTCCTCCCTGACGGCACCGATGCCGGACGGTGGTGGATTTTTGAGTCTTTGGCGACGAGCCGCTGTAAATGACGTGAATCAGACGAATCCTGTTGAATTGAGTGCGTGTCTGTGTATTGCTTATTTTGCAAGGGGCCTTTCAGAAGATGCCAACGATCAGGAGCTGTGTAGTTTTTATGTATTTAAGAGCTGTGTAGAAGCTGTTTTATTACGTTTCGTCAAAAGCACTTTATATGATACTGGCCTGTTTTGCACATATTTTCGAAAGTGAGTGAGGCAGGACGAGAAACGTTTTGGTAGCTATAAACCTTTTAATTTGTAGAAAGTGATGATCCTTTCTAGACTAATTTTTTGTGCAGTTTTCATAAGTTCTGTATATCACTTTGACAGAATAACCTTTTTAGTAGCTTTTAATTTTTAATTTCTGAGGGATTCCGCCCTCCACTACTCCTCTCTGTTCTGTGCATGCATTTCGCTCAGTGCTCATTATAAATTAAATTGCGTATGTAAATTTACATAGGGATTTGCATTTAACTTCTGCTACTAAAAACAAATGAGGGTGGTTTTATTGGCAAATTTTGTTTTGTTCAGCCGACACTTCAAAGCTTTTTGTGAATCTGCGGGGAAGATATCTCTAGCCTATCGAAGAGAGGATGTTTTATTTGAGCTTTTAGTGTCGGGGAGGAAAAGTTCTCAATAAACCTCACTTGCTATAGAGTTTTGCTTTTTTCAATTTTCTTCCAGATACAAAGCGTGGTTCAGGATCATCCCAGCCGCAGCATGTTGAGCTGAGCTCGACTGGATCTTCTGGAACTGACGACGAAGATGAGGGTAACAATGGAGGCGGAGCGGACTCCTTTGATTCTGATTTGGACTGTGCCGATCTGTTGCGTCAGTTTCCTTTATCCCTGACCACTTCCACAATTTCTCCCACCGCTGAATCAAAGCCGTCGTCTGTGGTCAATTTTCGTGATCTATTTCCATCCATGCTCAATACATATGGGACTGAACTAAAATCGCCCAGTTCAAGTGATGTTGAACTTTATGCAAAGTATTCATTATTTTCTTTACAGCCCGAGTCAGTTCGGTTTTTGGAGCTTTCAGCCAATCCTTCTCTTCGTACGGAAGACCTTACTGCGTCGAAATTTATTCGTGTTTCATCGAAGGCTTTCAGTTTTAACCTGATCAAGCCGTTGGCAGATTATTCAAAATGGCAAACTGTTATACCAACGGTTTCGGAGAAATCGCAACAAATATATCGGGACAGTATTGAGTGTGCCTTGAATGGTCCTAAGATGCCGTCTGAAAATGACATGAAGACGTATGAAGAATTTGTGCGAATGAAATATGGTCGTAATTAATTTTTGTGTATTGATGTAGTTTTGTAATGTGGTGCAAGAGCACTTAACACATCATCGTTCAGACATCGTCGGGAAAAAACGGCTGACCCACACAACGGAGTATATACCTAGTATACAATTGTGTACGCTCACTCGCTCTGTGTTTAAAGCTCGTAAGCGCAACTACTTTGTTGGATCTTTGGATCTACAGCACGCAAGCGTAGCAGGCTAATATGTTTGAAGTGACGGTGGAAATTTGTTTGCGGAGAGGGGTGGGTTAGCTGGTATTGTATAGATGATGTCTGCGGGCTTATAGTGTGGCGCTCGCACTCTTAGTTGAGAAGATTTACTCTTGACTTGTGGAATCAGTTATTATTTATTGGCAATTAAACAGATACTGAAATTGTTATTTCCGTCACCATGACTGACAGTCGATTAGCCTGAAGTAACTTAAAATGCTTCACTTTTTTAAAATGCAAGTTAAGTGCTAGTTTTTAAATGCAAGGTACACATAGTGATGTCTCAGACATGAAACGTGACTCCGAAATCAAATTACGCGGCTCCGAAGACCCATTTTTTTCAGATCAATATACTCCTTGATACACCTTTTGACAAATTAAATCTTGCTGAATCAAAAATTCGTGATGATTGAAATTTCAGTTTCAATTGAAGATATCTATCCCTACCAACATTTTTAAGCTGGATTGCTCAAGTTTTAAGAACTGAGTGTGAGAGGAATTGCAAGAAGACCATTTCTCTCAGTCCACCTTCGACCGACAGCAGAACCCAGTACATGGTAGCTAAAGTCCTGAACGTGAACTCTTGGGCCCGTGTTGTCAAAGTGTGACTGAACAATTTGACTGCGACAGCGCGGCGATGCAGTCGATAGAGGGAGGGGGGGTACCACATTAACAAGGATAGTCTGGCAATGTGAGTGAGTATCAGGATACTAAATGAAACTAATCCCTGCGCGTGCGGCAGAGGCAATAGGCATGATCTTTTAGGCAGGCAGTCGGTGTCATACTCTAACTAGGAATGTTTTGATGATCAATTGACATCGGAATCAAAACAGTTTTGATGCAGGTTTTGATTTTTGATGCACTAAATCAAATCAAATCACTTAAAAATTTAGACAGAAAAAATCAATCAAATCAAATCTAATAAAAATTTATGGTAAAGAAAATCCATCAAATCAAATCAGTAGTTTTTTCAAGACAAGGTTTTGATTTGATTTGATGATTTTTGATGCGTTTTGATTTTTACCTGTTCTGGTATAATTTAGATCAGATTAGCCGTAAAATGTAACCAAAAATTAAGTTTCAAGCTTTCAAGTTTTGAAAATTTCTAGCTTTTCAATGATAATATTTGGAATTCCAATGAACTCATTAATAGTAAAATATAATGCTATAGTCCATCAAGTGAAAATAAGTGACTGTAGCTTTTGCTGTATGCAGGTATTTTTGGTAACTTATCAACCCAGATCAATTAATAAAGTTAGCCATAAAAGTATACTTTTCTTGAGGCAAAATTACTATAAATTCCCAATTTGTGTATGTAAAACATTATTTATATCAAAACTGAAAAGAACCGGAAGCTAGAGTCAGAGCCAGAACCAATTTCAAAAATCCGAATCTATCCCAGCACCGAATCGATCTATCTGATCATCCCCATCAAAGTATCCATCCACTACGGGTGTTTGCTCGCAGTATATTTATGTGGTGAATTAATAAAAATTGCGAAATACGATTCTAAAATGTGAGATTTGATTTTGATAGCTCAACGGTTACGATAAATTTTTGAAAAATCAAATCAAATCAAATCAATTGAAACCAGGAAAAGAATCAATTGCTACGGCAAAAAAGTAAAAATCAAATCAAATCAAATCGATTGAATGTTGGGAACATGAAAATCAATCAAATTAAATCACTTGATTTTTGGACGATCAGAAAATTAATCAAATCAAATCGAAACTAAAAGAGCCGCATCAAAACATTACTAACTCTAACACAGAGATTGGAGTTCTGGTTGCAGCTGTAGCTGACCGAAGTGCAGCTGTCAAATTCGATGATAGGGGTGTATAAACATTCTCCATTATAGCTCTGTATGCCGCACTTGGTGCCAGCAAATCGCTAAATCAGAGAAGAGATTTCTAGTATCGTTGTACATACTGACGAATGTGAAGCAGTGCTCGGACAGGTTCCGATTTTTGAAACCGGTGCCGGTGTCACAGGGAAAATTTTCCCCCGTGAAATCTTCCCCCCGGAAAAATTTCACTAGGGAAATTTTTCCCCCCGGAAAATTTTCCCTAGGGAAATCTTCCCCCCCCCCCGAAAAATTTCACTAGGGAATTCTTTCCCCCCGGAAAAATTTCCCTGACGCAGTAAATATTTTGCTGGATGGTATTAATTGCAAGAATTTTAACTAGTCTTTACTGCTTTTACACCTAATTTTAATGTTACATTTTCAATTATTTTGGTATATATTCATTCATTCTTACTTTCCACCCTTTAATATTGTTAAATTGAATTTACCTAAATTAAGCATATAATTAAAATAAATTTGTATTCAAGAAACAGAAGCTAGTTATTAGTTATTTTTAAAAGTTTCGGCAGTGTAAAGGCTTTTTCTTTAAGAATTAATTTAACAATTAATTTAAGAATTAATTAATTTTTAGTTAGTTTTCAACATAATTTTCAATTTAATTTTGAATCTTAAGTCCTACAATTGTTAAAGATTAGAAGGATCAAAATCTAAAACTAAAACTAAGTTAACTTAAACTCGCCTTGATTAAATTTTGGAGTTATGAAAATTGGAACCATGCCTACTTTTGTCACTATATTTTCAACTGTGAAGCGGTGTACACATATATTAACTAATGTAACTTATAACTTGTAGTCTGTAGTTTAATGCTTTCTCTTATTAATACAACTATAATTCTAGTTTTGTAGAAGTTCCTTTCCCAATTGTAAGAGAAACGCAAGTTTTCAGATTTTTTGCAGACTTAAGGTGGTGATTCCCTTTGGTCACAAAAGTTTGCACCATTATTACTCGTTCATTACTTGGAGTTAAGAAGCCATTTTTATATCAAAATGCAGCCTGACATTTTCTCGTTTTAATGCATACCATGAAACTAATGTTGTTTTTCTAAAATATTTTTAACTCATTTTAGAAGAAGTATAATTTTCCAGAATTTTTGCAGACTCAAGTAAATTTTTTCGCGAGACACCGGTTATATCATTCGATACCTCCATCCAATAGCTGGGGACGATTTTTTATTTATTGTGAAATCGCTCTTAGTTATAGAGAAATAAGCTGAAATGTGTGCGTATTGCGTAACCTGTATTTTGCCTACTTTTTCCAAATTTGTCAACCGATAACTTTAGCTAGAAAACAGCAATCGGGGCAACTAAAAAATCGTCCCTGGGTATATTTGTGCAGAACACATTTGTTCAGTAGCAGCCCTGTAGCTTGCACGGTGAATGTTCCACAATCTTTGGAAAAAAATTGGTCGTGTTTTTGCAAAAACTACATTTTTCATGATAGCATCCTACGGGATAGCTGTTGGAAGATGATCATCCATCGGATAATTTGCCCCTGCGAGACCTTCAGATCGACACCCTTAGTTTGATTTTCCTGCTTGTGTAGTTCAAGAAATGATGGATTATTTGATTTTTGCAAAAATGACAAGTTTTCGACCCCAAAACAAAAAAATCGGCTATATCGCAAGCTAGAGAAAAGATAGAAAGTTGCTTTAAAAAGCAAAAATGTGAAGCTCAACGAGATCTTTCAAATGAATATAGTCATAACTGCATAGCTGCAGCCAAAATTTCAGAAATTTGGAAAAACCGCCCTGATCGGAAATCTCGAATTTTTGAATCGGGATTGCGCGGACGGTGTTAGAACGCTAAAAGAATGTATTTCGGAAAGTTTTGCCAAATTTCATCCCGATTTGCGTCGCCAACCAACAATTTGTGCCCAAAAGGAATCACCACCTTAAGCAAAGTTTCTCTCGGGACATCTTTTATGTTCGATACCTATTGTTTTTTTATGGATCGCCATTTCCAAAGGCAACCGGCGTGCGAAGCAAACGCACTTAAACCGCTGGAACATTTGATCGTAATGAAATAGAATTGGATTAAATTGTTAGACATACTGAAGAAGTGCGACTAAATCGCACTGGAATGAACTGTAGGTAATGAAGTGTGTCGCCTACACTAAATTAGGATGAACCTCGGTTAGCGCAGTGATTTCTTACTGCGCTCAAAGTTGAGGGTCATGTCAAGTTTAGAATTTAAAAATTCTAGCATGTCTCTGACATATAGCTAGAAATCATATCTTCCCAACGAGTGCCTTAAGCACCGGTACATACTACGATATCGGAAGCTACCTAATCCTAACTGACTCTTGATGGCGGGTCTAAGATTGAATATCGAATATATAGTTTAGTTACTTAGTATGCGGAATAAAAAGATTAAAATTACTTTTAAAACGACTACTAAAGTTGGTGGATTAAAGTAGAGCCGATGAATTTAATTGATTTAAATTAAATTGAATTTAATCCAAACTGACTTTAATAAAAGATCACTTATTAACACTTTAATTCCACATTAATCCATTTCTTTTAATTGGCCTGATAAAGCATTAAGCCGTTTAATAGAAATAGAATAATATTCTTTGTTTCTGTTATGCAGAGTAATTTAATATTATTCTTAGTGTATGTGTAGATTGTTGAAGTTTGGGAAACAATAGCGACGAATAAAATATTAAAATAATTGGATACGTAACATGAAAATATCTATAAAGTTTAACTACTATTACTTCAAATGCAATAGATTAAACACAAAAATTTACTATTAGGGAAATTTTTCCGGGGGGAAAGAAATCTCTAGTGAAATTCTTCCGGGGGGAAAATTTCCCTAGGGAAATTTATCCGGGGGGAAAGAAATCTCTAGTGAAATTATTCCGGGGGAAAAATTTCCCTAGGGAAATTTATCCGGGGGGAAAATTTTCCGTGTGACACCGGTTCAACAGCACCGGTTCCGGTTCTGGTTACAATTGAAATTTTTATAAAAAAGGTTTTTAATTGAATTTTTTTTAATTTTTCATATAAATTGGATCAAAATCTTATGAGTCAACGTTGTTTATATGCTTAAGGTTATTAATTTACATGTAAAAAAGTAATTTTACACCTGTTTTAATAATGTTAGAAACTGTAATGAATATGTGAAAAATTTTGTTGAGAGTCAACTAAATTAAAGTGTTGCAACTCAATCTTAAAAACAAACACTAAAACTATTTGTTACTGATGTGTGCAACCTTTAGTCTGTTAGCTAAATTGATCAGCTTAGAGCTGATCTACCAGTTCAGTGTTATCGAATTTTGTGTGCGAGTAAGGTGTGGCTTTACCGTGGTCCTGTATTTATATTTCGTCTGCCGTAACCTTTTTATGCCAGTAAATTCTTGTAAGCCGTCCTCGTGATCGTAGTCGGTAAGGTTAGTTTATTAGTTAGGTAGGTAGGAATTTAGAATACATTCATTGAGTCAGGCCCGGTCAGATTACCTGCAGTCGATCCGCCCTTTAATTCTGAGTTAAGTTCCAGACAGTTAGCTTAGGATTAACATATGGCGACCGTGCACAGTTTGACTCTGTCCGGTTGACCATCACTTTTTGACGAAAATTTCGAATTTTCAAAATTTCGAAATTTATTACGATTTTGATATTTTCAATTTTTCTTGTTTAATTGTAATTTAGATAATTAGTTTCGAGTAGTTTTTCATAGTTTTTATTGAGTTTATTTCATTCTTTTAATTTTTCAAATTATTGAGATGACTAAGCTAGTTCATAGCTATTCCGATTTTGCCTTGGAATTGGGAACCGTGGACGGGATAATTTTATACTTTTTGGCCAATATTTTGGCCAATATTAAAAACTCCGGGCTGACTGGAAGAATAAATTTGCGCAGTCAGTCCGGACTTTTCGCCAATATTGGCGAAAAAGTATGAAATTATTCAGGAAAAAGGTTTTTACAATGGCTTTTCGCCAATTCTGTTTGGACTTTACTTCAACTTTGGCGAAAATCGCCATTAGTTGGCGATATTTCTCCAATTGTTAAAACTTCTCCAATTGGCACTCTTTCCGTGAAATGTACCATATATATATATATAAGTCCATTAATTAGCTAAAGCTTGAGAAAATTTTGGAAAATTTGACCTAAAAAACTTAATTTTGACACTTTTAGGCGTCCCCCCAAAAAAGTGGGTGGGGGCTTCGAAAAGTGGGTGGGGAGCTGAAAGTGGGGTAGGCTTTGAAAAGTGGAGGGGGAACTGAAAAGTGGGTGGGGCCCCGCTAAAAAATGCCAGCGTAAAGCACAGTTACGATTTTAAAAAAACCCGCTTGATAATTTTTAATACATGCTAAGAAACAAACGATAAATAAAGCCAATAAGTTTAATAAAGCATACACAACCTCTTAAAACATTATATAAGTATAAACAAGTTAAGTATAAACTGACGCTTAAAATCGTTTTACGACCAAAACTAGCTATGGCGCTAATTTTTAAGCTAATTTAAAAGCTAATTTTTTTCCAAATTAGGCAAAACATTTTGGGGGATTGCGCCACGCATAGGTGTACCAGGCTACAATTTACCCCCTGTGAGACCCCCCCCCCCAACGAGAAGGCCAGACCAGATCCCCCACACCCCATGCCCGACCTCGGCCACTCCCCCCAAGCCGAGCTCATACCTCCTCCCCATAGGTGTACCAGGCTACAGTTTGCCCCCTGTGAGACCCCCCTCCCCCCTACCCGACCTCAACTACTCCCCCCCAAGCCGAGCTCAAACCCCCTCCATCCCTAAAATTTGGTCCAAACCAAGTGAAAAATGCAAAATTTTTGAAAAAATTTTTGCAACGTCTGAAAATTTTTTAAAAAAATTCGAGAAAATGGCTATAAATCAGCTATAAACAGCTAACATGGTGATTTATAGCAACTTAGAAGGTAATATACGCAATTATAAACCATAATCTGGGCTAATTTTGGCATATTTTAGCACAAATTTGTCAATTTTCAACCCCTATTTTTGCATACGAAAACTATTGACAGAAGCTTTTGAGTACGTTTAATGTATATATATACTGTATATACATCGAAAAATTAGCATTGTTAGCAAAAAAACTTGGGTACAGTTTAGGGGGGTCTCCCCCCCCCAAATTTCGGATTTTGGTGGGGTCCTCCGAGACAAATTTGAACCTTCTACCCCCCCCCCCCAACCCAAACAGGTGGTACACCTATGCCCTCCCCCTAAAATAGGGTTCAAACAAGGGAAAAAATGCCAAATTTTTGCGAAAATTTTTGGAATTTTTCAAAAATTTTCTGAAAAAGTTGAAAAAATTGGCTTGAAATAGTTAAAAACGCTAAAAAATAGGTTGTAAAATGCAATACGAGTAGTTTTTGAGTAGATTTATGTCGAAAATAGTAGATTTTATGTCAAAAAGTGCCAGTAGTAGCTGAAAAAACTTGGGTGCAGTTTTTTCCAAAATTTCCGATTTTTAGACCCTCCCAACTCAAGCCAGATTTGGAATTTTTACTCCCTCTCCACAACCCAAACAGGTGATTACACCTATGGCGCCACGGACCGGGACCGCAAAAAGTTCGGACTAAAAAACACAGGCCCTCCCCCAGAAATTCTGGGGGCAAGCCCCCTTTTCAGACCTCCCCCAAACGTCCCCAAAAAAGTATTTATATTTTTATGCCAAAAATAGTATTTTCGGCAATTGCTAATGCCGAAAAACATCCAACAATGATGTAATTTTAACATTAGACAGGGGTTTTGAACTCGAAAATTTGATTGCCAACATGTTTCTAATTAGAAAATAATGTCAATATTGAGTCAAAAAGTCCATGAAACTGTTGAAAACGTATATTTCTCGCAATAATGAATAGTTTAGGTCAAAAATGTGTCCGACTACCCCCCCCCCATCTCCTCAGTGGGAGGGGGGAGCGGGAGCCCCCAAAATTTTTGGAGGTGATTTGAAAAAGTCTCCCAACCCAAACCTCCCCAGTGAAGTGAAGTCCCCACAATTACAATACAACTATGGGTGGTCGTCGTGTTAATAACATAGTTTTATGTGCCACTAGCTAGCTAAGAAGGCTTTTTAGCACCATCATTTTGTCAGCATTGAAGTAGATTATATTTTTCATTTTTTCAATTAAAATGTGTTGAAATTTGGGATTTCATTGTGTGTCTCATTCAATATATGACGCGAACTACCTATTGTGCCAATCTGAGGGCATGACTCAAAAGTGGCACTGTAAACCTGAAGTTAGCAGTTCCAAACAAAATTCACTAATAAATATCGAAATACAACTGTCTCAATCGAGATAAAAATTGACTCATTGATTTTTCAACATACTCTATCTGACTCAATTGGTTTTAACTCTGACTCATTCAATGGAACTGCAAACTTCAGGGAGGTCCGCCATCGTGCTGTTTGGCGATTGAGACTGCTACCCGCAGATCAATAGTGACTAAGATGGCTGAAATCTGCAAACCCACTCGGAAGCGCTAAAAAACGTGGAAAACAGAGGCTGCAGGAAGGAGGGGGAAGGAAGGCGGGTAGACAGGAAAGTTGAAAAGGCCACAAAAGAAGAATTGTGGTTTAACGGTGTAGATTTAGGCTAGTTTTAAATTTTGTTTAACATGCTTTGAGAAACTTCTGACTGGGACACAGGAACAGACACAGAAGGATCTTTTTCACACGCCATGCCCATGCCTGTTCCCAGCCAGCTGCCCCACAAATCAACAGTATACTCCTGCTGGTCTGATTGCAGCTTAAACTTCGACAAAAGCATCAGTTAGCTAGCTATTAAAGGTTAATTCCATGCACAACTTCCATAGATTATGCACCTTTACAAAGCCAGGAGTTTTGCTATACCTAAATGTTTTGAAGCTATACTAGTGTTCGGCAGCAGTTGTGTTCTGAGCGATCTTACATTTGACTCAAGCGATCTGTTTAGTGATAATTTTTACATTATTTAAGTTATAAAACAACTATTAAACTTAGCCGTAGCTCCAGTGGCAGGAAGGTCGGGTTTTTAAACTGTTATCTGATACTATCCACCCCCTTCGCTTACTCTGATGTAGATTCGTATTTTATTATTCAACCGTTTGATAATTGACCTATCCAAGGAAAGTTGATCAGATCAGACTGTCAGGAACAGTCATGAATTCACAGATGAAATGACTAATGGCAGATCAGGCATAGGCAACAGTTCGAGGTCACTGACAGATCAGGAAAATGGAAGTGTGATTTTAATATGAAGCCGAGATCAGGAAGGGACACGACTAAGGATGGATCTATGATGAATCCGGCGGCATATTTGTCAAAAGAGGGGAAGGCAAATGAATTCTTTTATGAGCGAAAATAACCACGCTGTAACGATCAGCGGTGGATCCAATCTCAACTTTAACATTTCCCGTACTAATGTTAAATGACAGCTATAACCACAAATATTTTGCACTATTAGTTCATAGTTTAAAATTTACGTATGTGTCCAACCATGCGCTGGACACGCAGATAATTTACTCATCTGTCCGGACAGAATTCGATAATTGTAAGAATTTAGCTATCTGTCTGCGCATATGCACAATTTATCCATCTGTCTGGACACTTTCAGAAGTGTCCAATTTACTCATCTGCCTATAACATATATACCATATTGTATACATGCAAGCAAGAAAGCGATTAAGGTTAAGAAAAGACTAACTTGATCAGGTTCTCTGACCCATCTCAAGACTGCCTCTTCGTCCGAATAACTCCCAGAACAACTGATAACAGTATCATTATCTTCAGTTCTGTAACAAACAAACATGAATGTATATACAAAGCTGTCTAAAGGTCTATTCCAACCAGTAGCGTAGCCAGAAAAACGAGATGCCTTACTGTACAGTAAGCTTTTTCAACAATTTTATTTGTCCAATAGTAGAGCTCCCACCCCTTACTGGTACAGGAAGACTCAGCCTGCTAGGTTCTCGCCCCTAAGTGTTTGGCCTAAAATGCAGCCACCAGGACTGAGGTTGAAATAGAGAAGTTGACACATATTAGACGTTCCAAAAACGTCTTATAATAAATAATGTATTGTGAAAAGTATAAGCACGTTCGAAGGATGTCTAGAAAGTGTACAGAACGGGAATTTATCCTCTGGGCTTTGGATTTCGAGTAAAACGCCCTGCCACTGGCCTATTCCAGACAACGAGACTAACTTAGTTTCGGGGAACTCTCTTGGCCTCCTCTCCTGCTTTCGGCGCTGAGAATAGTCTTAGTTCATTCAGAGAAAAATTATCAAAAAATCAGAAAACACAGTGGGAAAGGAACATGATGTGGTCAACTGACCCTAAGTTCCAGTTTCTGAAATTGTAAGCAGAGCAAACATTCTTGCTCTTACTTGCACACTGTAAGGCAGGTTATCGGTTTGTCAGCAATCTTGAGCATCATCTGAAGGGAAAGTTCGTACAGGAAGGGCGGTTCGATACAGCTGCCGACTGAAATGATGCTGGCTGTTTCAGAGGCCCCAACATACTGACTGCGATCCGATTCAGATTCATATTCCGAGGCATAGTCGGAAGGTGATGGGGAGGAGGCTCTATTGATGCTAAAATGTCAAATGTACAAAGTTAACAAGATTTGTTAGCGTCGGTTCCGCTTGACACGCTCTTATCTATTATGTACTCTTGATATCAACAAAACGAGACCTTCGTATCTGGCTTAGATTGGACAGCTACTGTTGCAAACAGCCGGAGTATTTACCTAGAAGTCATAATTTCTATCCGTCAACTTTGAATTTCCTCGTCAAGTACACAAATTAATTTAATTAAATTTAAATAAATTAACAATAAATCAAATTAATTTAATCAAATTTAATTAAATTAACACAAATTTAATGAACTATCGAAAAACTATTTGCGCCCAGATCTTTGAAACGGCAGAAAGTACTCTTTCAACAGCGTAGTCGCTGACCTAATAGAGGGTCGGTGCTCATTGCGACCCAAGAAATCCTCAATATCGAGGTCCCGCCGGCGCAGTTTCAGTTTTTCACACTCTAGCTCGGGGTCACTATCTTCAGCACTGGCCAGACCCCATCTCTGACCGGATTTATCGGCCAAGTACCAGAGACCGCCGTTGGAAGCTGCCACAACGGCCGACGCGGGCAGTTCTGACTGCAGACTCCACTCAGAGTCCGTTCGGGCCAACTGATCACTGGCGAGACCGCGCTGAAAGCTGCTGACTTCCAGATCTTCCTTGTAGAGTGGCATTAGGTCGTCATAGTCATAGGTACCTAAAAATAAATTAAAAAATAAAAAATAAAAGGAAGAGTTAACCAGTGTAGCGATAAAGCGGTAAGCTTGTTATTTAACTAAGAGAAGCTAATGCTCGTTAGAGCTTCTGTTCTACCAGCCAATATTTGGAATGGTACAAATGATGAAGAATACCCACCGGGAGAAGCTTTCACTAAATCTGCACCGTCTAAGTTGTTGGGAATTAACACTTGCTTTCATTCCCTTCGGCCAGGACTGCCATTTCTAATAACGATTCCTTAGAGAAGAGGAAACGTTCTCAATGCGGTGCTTTACCCAAACACACAGTTTTTGTTAGCATCATACATAGAGAGGTATCCAAGCAATCAGTCTGTTAAGTATGGGTTGACTTACACGGATAAACTAACAATGTCCTTGTCCTTTCGAAGACACCTTCTATTCATAAACTTTAATAACTGAAAACACTTACCTGTTGTGAAAACACTGGTCAAACTGGTGGAATTTCGAACCGCATTGGCGGCTTTACTGGACTCATCCATGGAGCTCTGGCGAGTCAGACCAGGTGGGCCACAGCGACCAGCTGCACTCACGTCCGCAGTTGACTGGGTTCGCAGCAGCTGTGGCTAAACATAATGTCAGCGGGCTGATTTTGGCTGCAGAAAGAAAATGGCTGGTCTGAAGCACGTATGGAGTGGCAAGATTACGTATTTATAGTATTTTTTCACGCAACATGCAATGCAATAAATTAACACAAAATATCTGGGAGTTTTGAAATAGAGTAGCTAACATCGAGGATAGCTAGAGTATGGGTTTTTTATTTATCAAATTAGTTTGCATTTGTTATTGCATCCGATTAAAATACTCCACCTTATCACATTAAATAAATTATATTTCAGTATAAAATTTCTGCATTCGTTCTATGTCATCACAGTTTCGCCACCACCACCCGCAGAATGGGTATATACTAAATCCATGTTTCTAGAAGAATAAGTACTACTTGCTCTAATATATGGCAAGTGACCATCACTTACAGACGTGCTCATAGTAGAGGTAACCCAATGAATGCTGTTATTAGGTACACTTAGAGCAGTGGTTAATTGGGGCAGGGCTGAGGTTGAGGCACTGTTACTCTTCGGTCGATAGAAGCTGAACGGGTCCTCAGGGCCAGCTTCGTTCATTGCCACCAGTTCTTCCCGGGAGGCTGTCAGCGGTGCCCGGAAAATGTTGTCCTTGGAAATGGAGCCACGGGCCAGCTGTCGAATAAAGTCCGGATCCGGACTGACGGCGCCCTGCTCGATGCTGAAGGATCGGGTACTGCGGCGATCCATGACACGCGATCCGTAGCCTGTTAATTTGATACAAACTAAAATGTTCTAACGTTTTAGGATACTTCAGCAAATTAAATACTGTTGTGTTAAACGCAATGAGGTTTTGATCTCCGCAATTCTGTGTCTACAACGCAATACTACCAATTTACATATTATAAGGGTGTGACATAGCTCTCTGTTCTGTAAGTATATGTTCTGTTGAGCCCACAAATGTGTACCTTCACTTCAAACAAATCAACAAATCTATCCATGCGTTCTTACTTCTTCTTCTTCGAAGCAGACATTTAGGTCAAACAGCCATTGTGTTTTCGAGCTCTCAAAGATACTCAAACACTCTAATATACGGCGAATGAGCGTAAAGAGTCGTAATTTGGGGTCATTTATGTGGGGGATGTCAGCAGATGGTACACAGGCTGTTTCCGCAGATGGTAACAGAGAGTCTGTGAGCTGTCACACTTTTATATTGTGAAGTATTTTCCAACATACCCCTTGATTTTCCTCTAAATTTATTCAAAATGTAATGCTATCTTCACAAACAATAAATGAAAATTGTCCTCGTGTGTAGGGACCTCGGTTTCTTTAGCTAATCCTTCAAATTCTAGTCTGAGCCCTCAAATTCGGGATCGGGACAGTCTCTTGTGAAAATTGTTATCGAGCGGTCGGTTAAATTTCGATTATTTCTTTAGTCGCACCCAACTGTTCGACTTGGGTTCTTGGGGATTCTCCCTCATTCTTCTTTTGTTCTCTCTGAATTTACTTTTGTCTGTTTGGTATTGGTGATTTTTGTTTACCGATTATCTAAATTTCTGTGCTTCTGTGAGCGGTAAACTTTATTTTTGTCTTGTCTTGTCAATTAAATAATTTCGTAAAATAGATTACCGGCGCGTTTCGTAGTTGAGTAGTGTAAGCGAACTAGGCGAGTAGACATGCACACACTCTAGAATCTAGCAATCTTCCGTTTATTTAAAATTATTTGTCCATTGACATTAGTCAAACCTTTACAATATATAATACCCTCTCAATGCTACACATTTAAATTTTGTATTGTAAAATTCTACATGACGAAATGCTGAATAATGCGACTTTACGTGTCATTCATCCCAACTCTTACCCGAGTCCTGCAGCAATCTAGCCGAATCGGTTCGGTTCGCATGCGAAGATTTGGTGATCAGTCGTGGGCTCTGGCAAGAGGACCAGCTGTGCTCAAAGCTGGACGATTTCCCATGCGAACTGAGACTACCTTGTTTGCGACTGTAGCCAGGAGGGAAACCTGCCGCACCTGCCTTTTGTCGAATCTCATAGATCATCAAATACCCGTCCCAGGTCCCTATCCATAGGGTATTATCATAGCAGAGTAGGGCCGTAATCTGAATGTTTTCATCTTCCTGAAGTTAATAATACGACAATCTTATGTTTAACGGAAATAAATATTTCTGGGCATGCTTCAAGCTGCCGCACACGAGGACAGAGGGAGAATTTGTTTGACTTACAGGGATCTAAGATCAAAAATCTTTAAAATGTAGCTTTGAGGTGACGTTGCTTGTCCACGGTTACATTTTCCTTGAGTTAGGAGTGAAGCCTCAAATGATGGCAACTTTTTAGGGGCTGATTCTGCAATCTTTCCTTCACACTTAGAATTGTATTGTACTCAGTGACAACAAATTACGTTTTAGCGTTGCGGGCCGCCGAGCCGAGCTCGGGCAGCAAACTCGGCCCGGTGATCCTCGTAGTCCCGGGCCCAGCCCGGCCAGGAGGATTCCTTATCGGAACAAACGTATTTGTAGGTATCCACCCATTAACTAACCAATTAGGCATGGTTGACTAGCGTCCACTGTAACTTATTTAGTCCCTGCTCAAGTGGACTACACAACGTTTCATGGCACAACAGGCTAAAGTATATTTATTTTAAAAATTTAATAGTGGTTATGAAACGCACTTTATAGGTCACATTGAAATGATCATTGGAAATATCATAGAGTAAAGTAGCCGTGTAATGGACCGGATCCCACAGTTGGATCAGAGAGGATTTCTGTAAGGTCAGCCAGATCCCAAACGTCGAAGAGTAGGTCAAATTTTGAACTCGCTCAAAAAAGGATACGGAACCGCCAGAAACATTGGCTGCTAGATAGACTTCTTCAATAATATCCAGAGTTCTGGAAAACGAAGAAAAACGTGTGCATAAAAATTTATTTACTTATTGCTAAAAAATTTTTGAAATCTGAGACTCGTGTCTGGTTAAGAAACAAACGTGTGTTTAATTTAGCACTATGTGATTGACTTTCAATAAACAAACGAACAAAGATTAACTTTTGCACAAGTTGCTTCTAGTAAATTGGCTAATCGATTATGCAAATGAGTTAACCTTATGCTTAGAACGATTGCTTTGCTGGCCATAGCGCACCACAACTGATCCTTCACAAAGCAGAGGGTAGAGACTGGAGCCGGACCCAAAGGAATATAAAAAATATCATTCAAACCTGGGCCGCCAGAGGAACTAGCAAGCACATTCTGAAAACGAATTTGAAAAGTAAATAATTTAAATCTAGATTTTAAAATAAAACTGAATAAATTGAAACAAGTAATGCTCTATGATATTTCACTATGCAGATTGTCAATTCTGAAACAAGGTCACACGATCAAATCCGGCTAATAATTTTTAAGCTTTCGGCGGTGCACGGCTCTCTAATTTTATTTATTTACACCATTCATGCAGTTGCAGAGATTGTTGAAGGTTTGATAATAAATCAGTAGTAGAAGTTAAACCCATTGCTTTCTTATGATGATTTCTTTGCATACTCCATTCCAAAAAACCATTGTTGTATTCTTGTTTCTAGATTATACGAGACAATTGCCCTTTTTACTTCAGTCATGGTGGAAAGTTTTTAAATCTCAAAGCTTAGCAATATAGGACAAACCTCAACAACCGCAAAGGAACCATTTGTAAGCCCAGCATATAAATTGCAGTCGTGACAAAGCAGACAAATTGCAGTATCTCGTAGGCGCAGCTCCCAAATTTTGGTCCTATAATGAATGTATAAGATAATTAACGAAAGAATGAAAGATGCTACTATTAAAGCAGCTCAGACCCGAATTATTCGGGCCTGTGGTGGGAATCGAATCTACACAATCTTCGATTAACTAGACCGGCGCTCTACTGGTTGAACCATAAAGGCACAATCGAACCAAACTTAACTTTGATATTGAAACCAATCTATAGTTGCAGATTTAAGCCTTTAACAAAATTAAACCGATGAAATTTGAAATCCTAAATAAATCGAAAAAAATTAATTCCCTGGGGACAGTTTAGTCTGAAAGAGCATTACAAAATTGTCATAACATGGATGGAAAGGAGAAAGTCAATTCCCAGCTGTTATCATCTAATTAAAAACTTACTGTAGGTCAATATCGACAGCACACAGATAACTTGATATCAGCGATAAATAGGCCATTTTTTCTCGAACAGCCACGGCCAAAACTTTACAATCGAACTGCAAAAATTAATAATTAATACGAAGCAAATAATGCAATAATTAGTTTAATGCAGTAATTAGTAATACTAAGAGTAACAGTAAAATGATTAAAAATAAAAATTTGTTTAAAATTTAAATTCATTCCCCCACCAACCTCCAAATCCAAAATGATCATAGTGGACTTTCTGACGTCAATTTTGGCCAGTTTCGCCAGCGTTTGATGACCACAGATGACCAGTGCTGTCCCATCGTCCACTGTCAGGCAGAATTGAATGGTCCAGAGGAGCATAGGGGGCGCCGAGGAGCTCCCCGGGGGAGCCAGGGGGATCTCCTTGACTCCGGGTGACATAATATGGAGCGCCTGCCGCAGTTCTTCTCTAAGCTTCAGGCGCTGTTTCAGCATATGAAGATAGGCGGCCTGTTTTCGAGCCAGCTCGGAACGTCGCGGAAATGGTCTCAGACCATCGGTAGCTAGCTGAAAAAAATTAAATTTTATGTTGTTCTTCAAACTTAAGAACTTAAGATCTAATAAATGGGCAAAGTCATGAATAAATGTCATATTAGTGCCGTAATGGCCGAGTGGTAAGGTGTTCGACTGAAGATCTGACGGTCCTAGGTTCAAATCCCCGCTGCCACAAGGCTTTCACAAATCCCCTTGAGCAAGGGACTAAGCACATATCGGTTCGCCGTGGGCTCCAGCCAACCCAGCTGTCTATCCTTAACTGGTCGGTAAATGGGTACCACTGCGGTGGGAAGGTAACAGGAGTCTGTGTTCTGGCGTAATGCCTGATGAAGGGCTGGCCCCCCTTCCACAGATGTAGTCAACATTAGAGTTGTCGCTCCTGGCTTCGGGCTGTGAATCCGGAGATAAGCACCGGCACCCTATAACCTTGTGTAGGTTGGAGTTCTCTCCAGGGGTCACTTTACCTTTACCTTTTTACATGAATAAATGACGTTGTGAAGTTATATGCGGATCATGTCGAGTTTTGGGCGGACAACACCAACTTGTGAAGGCTATACTGCGTATGGAATTATTTCAAACTTTAAACTGATTTGAACTAAACCTAATTCTTTTATGTGACAATAGATTAGCTAGCTTTTCCAACATTGAACTTTTAGTTGAATTAGCAGCCCCTCCTCAATCTAGCATCAGCTAGCTTACTGATTAATCAATTTAATTGGATTAATTCAAGTTATCAATAAATCACTTTTACCTTAATTAACCCGTCAGCATCATAGGTATATTTGGAGGTCGCTTTCAGTATTTTCATGACGGATATCGTATCACATCGTTCTGTCAAGGCTTCTTCGTGCATTTTCAGTAAGGCCAGAGAAAATCGAAACAGCATTTTCGGACCTTCCAACAGAAAACAGTCCCAGATTCTGAGCAAGGTCTATAAGAAATTAAGTTTAAAATAAAGAGCTATATTGCTTTGCTTCTTCAAAATTTAAAACGACAAAATTAAAAATAAAATACTCACTAAAATTAAAATTAAAATAGTGAATAATAATTAAATAAAAGATCAATCAAAAACTAAACCTCAAACGGGACACAGTCAAAGAATAGGGCAAGAAACCAGTTGAGAGTAACAGTTGCCAAATCGATTTCACAGGCGTCCAGATGGGCAGCCAGATGGGGCAGTTTTGACTCCACCAATTCTTTCAGAACCTCCTGGTCCGCTTGGGCCCCGCTCAGCGAAGAATCAAAGTAGGAGCCCACAAAATATTTCTCCGTGAGGGCCACTAGAAACCTGAAAAACAAAAACAATGTTGAAATTTTCTTCGAACTGAATGAATATATTACACTTGTAGGTGGATCTATTATGAAATAACACATATTAATATGTTACTTTAATTTGGATTGGCTACCACATTTAGTATCTGTGATCTTCGCTTCTTTACTCCGAGTAAGCAAATGGAAACTAAAAATTGTAACTATAATGCTCAATTGACTTTTAAAACGGAAAAGCTTCACAATGACCAGATTTATACCTTGTGAAAACCAGCAGAAAATTTTAAAATTTTCCGTTAAAAATAAAAATTTCCACATATCTGAACTATATTGGTTACCAAAAGGTGTCTTCAGGACTGAGAAAAAGAAGAGCCGTGGCCACAATAAAATTCATGCCCTGGCAATAGCCAATGGCGGGATTATGATGGGTGAAGGCGGTGAGGACTTCCTGTATCTGACTGACACCCTTTGAGGTAGGACAACTAAAGTGAATGTTATTTGGCATGGTTCGGAGCAGGTCCAGGGTTATCTGTTTATGATAAACCACTGTACCCTGAAAATAGAAACCGAACATGACGGGCTATAATAGGGTAAAATGTGCAGTGTTTGCAAGTTGTCTAAAAAACGATGTTTAATCGATTAAAAAAATTCATGTGTTTTTGATGTCAGGATGGGGCATTCTGATTTCACGTTTCCCCTTCACAGAGTGTCGACAGGAAAACTCATACTTTAGCTTGAGCCTGACCGGAATGTAGACTAATGAGATTTTTGTAATAGTATCGACCGTGCTGCTGCTTCAAATCCGCCACCTGCTGATTCACCATTCGACGCCAGATGGAGGCACGATAGGTCGGAGGGATCCCGTCCCGGACCAATTCTCTACTTTCCTTCTGAAATAAGAGAGAAAAAATGAAAAGGAATTTTTGGGAGAATGCCACAGAAAACAGACAAAGGTTTTGACAACTACAAGTTCTACAACAAAAGCAGGCACCAAGCCTATAAACCTTTTCCGGTCCACTTTCACTAACCAAGCCTATACTGGGAATTGGGAGGGGGTTAGTCTAGTAGTTGTGGCATAGACACAGTTCTGATCCCTGAAATTTGTCTTTCCTCAATATCAGAATGTAGTTAACCAGGTTTCAGTAACATTTGCTTTAGTGAGTCTTTCATCTACTACTATGCGTATTCCACGTACGTTGTTCTTCACGACTGTTCTTAGTTGTGTTCTTCACGTCATGTTACTGTGGCCTCAGAAACGCTAATCAACACTTCTGGCAAAAATATTTTCACTTATTTTTTGATGTTTTAGCGATTAATCTGATTAATCTTTTGTGATTAACTATAACATTTTTAATTTATGATTATGAAAATAGCACAATGTTTAGCACAGTTTTAGTAGTTTTTGTTCGCAGCGAAAAAGGGGTTGCCCCTCGGTTAAGTGCGTTATATGTGTTTGAAATAAAGCGCGTCAGATAGATTAATTGCAATTAACCAACGATCCCACAATTCACTGAAAATTCCATTTGACTGCCCACGAATCAGCAACAGTTTTCTCGTCGTCACAATGTAGCCACATCTGTCTATTCGTTCATAGGAGTTGCTTTTCTTTTTTGGCTTCGTGCTGAATCCGTGCACCGATCCTATCTTCAGATCGTCGAGAAGTCTCTACTTTCAAGGCCAGCCTAACATCTTTCTTTCTTTACAATCAATAAACTGAACGAGAAAAAAGACAAAACCGTCGTCTCACAGAATTTATGATCAGTCCTTTGTTGGCCCGAAGATAGATCTTCCATCGTTCCTTGTTGTACTGGTGCTGTGGTCGCTGGAAGTGCTGGTGCAGCTGAGTACACAAATAGTGCAGGAGGAGACCTTCATCGTTGAAGCAGTGCTGAAACCCGTAGACGTCCATATGAGAGCCACCGTTGGCAAGACTAAAATTAAGGAAATATCAAGCCATCTACAAATCAAAGGAAAAAGGGTTAATAACCTCAGCCATCACGATGCGCCTAAGAGACTCAAAAAGTAAGAGCAAAAAATTGTCTCTCAAAAAATTAATAAGTCAAAAAACAAAAATAGACCAATCGATAAAGCCTGTTTTCACGGCTGGTGGCAGTGATCATAATAGTAATGATGAAAAACGATGCCCTGAAGTCACTAAGACAAAGACTATTAGTCTTAGCTTTTAACCTTAGTCTCTCCCCTCCTGCGTTGTTATGCATCTGGACTTCCATTAACGTTTACAATAATGTTTTCAACGTTGACCCTCCAGAATCATTACAAGTGCAAGATCCGCTGGTACTACCTGCGTGCGATTTTGGGGCATAGTAGTAAACTTGGATGAGAACAAGTTTACCATTTTGTGTGATAGATGTGTAGTACGAATGTTGTTTAATATAGTAATAATATAATACGTTTGTGCAATGGTGTACATAAAGAAGACTTTAGTTTCGTTGGTTTTTGTAGATGCGATAACATTTTCAGGGGCGTACCGGAGGAGATGGAGCGCCTGGAGATGACGAAAGCGATCTTGCCCCAATTCCGGGACAACTTCATCATGGCTGGCAAGTCGACCTTCCCTCCTAGATCGCTAAGGATCCGGTCACGCTCTCCCACCTCCAGCCAGGGCGACACCTTTTATTTCACCTAGTGACTTTATTTCACTTTATTTCACCTTTCACTGTTCTGAAAAAGTCCACTTTTTCACATCTTGAAACTGTATTTTTCCTTTATATCTTACTCTCTTTTTGATTTGTGAGTAATTTATTCGGTAGCCCTTTTTTCACAAAAAGACATTCCTTTAATTTGGGCATGTCGGTTATCTGATTTACAATTTGGATATCGGTGGTTTTATCCCAGTGCTGTACAGTCTTTCATTCCTGACTTCCAGCCTTTCACCAACTATTAATTGTATCAAGAGTACATAATAACTAAGAGTGTGACAAGCGTCAAGCTCTTAGTTATTAGGCTTGAGACATTATCTGCCCGATAACGGCTGACCCCCCCATATTAGACCCATCACTTCAAAGAAATTTGCACGCTATGTTTGTGTCCTAAAGCTGAAAAACACAACTACTCAGTTGGTTCAATGTGTGGCTGTTGCTAGCTTCAGCCATGAAGTCACTAAGCCAAAGATTAAGTTGTGTTCTTCAAAAAGCCGCTACAGACCACGTTTACTTTATATTCTCTTTGGCTGATTATATGTTATGGCTAAAGTAATTTTCAAAACCATAAATAGCACAAAATTTTATAGTAACTTGTCGAGCTTACGTAACAAAGGCTGGTAATGTTGGATCCATGGCACGCGCTTCTTCCAGAATAGAACTTACTCGATCACGGTGCTAAAACAGCAAGAGGGCGTTGTGCTAAAGCTAAACTGTGTAACTCTTTTAACCCTTCTAACCTTGGCTTTGTGTCATTGAACAGTTTCAGTTATATGCATGGCAGGTACGTATATGATACAGAAAGAGAAATTACTGAGCTTCGTATAATGCCTCAGCAAGTTATGACTAAAAGTGGTGCTATACGTACATATTAGTGTTTGCCCTAACCACGGTGTGATGTCTGGTGCAAAAACAGTTAGGCAAAACAATACTGAAACCAAGAGTACATAATAGATAAGAGTATGACAACAGGCAGGCTCAAGAGCAAGAAGCGCGCGCTATCGGCTATTCTCCACGGACCCCTCACACCGCCCCCATATGGGTACATAGTTCCAAACGGGGGTCGCTCACTCGCTTAGTATGTTTTCTACATGCATATGTTAAACATACACGTTTGCACCCTGTTCCCAAATTAGGCCTCGGTTAATTATAACGCGTAATTATGCAAAGCAGTGAGCGACCCCCGTTTGGACCCTGTACCCATATAGGGGCGGTGTGAGAGGGTCAATTTGTGGGGGGGGGGGTTAGCCGATAGCGCGCATAGCATAGTTTTTGCTCTGATAACAGAGAGTCTGCCTGTTGTCATACTCTTATCTATTATGTACTCTTGCTGAAACTAACAGCGACTTCGCGAAAACCCAGTTTGCCGATTGCAAAGAATCGGAACAGGTTTTTGTCTGAGAAAACTCTTGCCTGAATTTTGCACAGGATTCATAGTTATTGTCTATGGTTAGTTGTCCTACGAGTGTCTGTTGCAATTTAGGCGAGAATTCATAAAGTCAATCCGAAGCTGTTAGCAAATTTCGTTAGACATTGGGAACGGACAATCAACCTGGTAGTTCTGGGTTGAATTTACTTGGTTTAGCCTCAGTGACTACAGGGTTGGCGTCCTTCATTGCTTGTTCTATGTGGCATATTTTGGAAACAAGTCCGCACATTAACTCTTTTATGGGAGAAATGTTGCGTAATGTAACTTTAATGTTTGGTAAGCTTAAAGCGAACATTCAAACACATGTGCAGCTAACGACGGGTAAAACAAAAAGTTTTTCTTGAAAGTTTTGGGTGGTAAAGATCAGGTCATTCAAAGCCATTGCCATGATCAGTCCTCGTAACTTGATTTTATGCTATTTCATTGATTATTATTGGCAAAGTCGTCTCCATCAGTGAGAGTTGCAATCTAAAAGATCTTACTACTACTGCCTGTAACGAATGATAATATATCAATGTTGGAATAATTTTTTGGAATCAAGTGCCTTCCTTTACCTCATTTTCTTGTTAAAATGCTATTTCATTGATTATTATAGGTTAAATCACCAGTATCCATGATACGTATGGGCAATGCCTGCACAGCTCCTGC
>JASAND010000386.1:0-18420 GCA_030248195.1 Trissonchulus latispiculum | reverse complement strand
GCGCTTATTCTAGGGAATTTTTCTTGGGGGGGGAGGCTCTTTGGAGGACCCTCGGGGGGCGAGTCATTTTTGGGGCGTGGGGGGGCGGGCGAAAATTTTTCAAAACTTTTCTAAAAACATGCTAGAAATTGCGCTATTTTTATACTAATCGACAAAAATAAGGGGATTTATTGCTTACATAGGCGAAAACCGAGTAAAAATCTCTGGCGAAGCCAGAAAACTGTTGAAAATTGAGCCTTCTGGGCGATTTTTTCAATGAAAAAGTTGGTACCAAAAGGGGCACCCGCTTTTTGGGGGGAGGGGCGATTTTTTGGGGACGATTTTTTTGGGGGGGAGGGTGTTTTGGGCCGCCCACTAAAATAACTCCAGTAGTATCAGTAGTATAGCATTGTACAAGTATAGCATATAGCATAAGAAGGGGTATCACTTACTGAGAACCTCTCAGCAGAGTAGTAGTACCACCAGACGATTCCGTAGCACGACAATCATTAGGCACCGAGATGGTTGTCTGGGGCTCATCTGTCGAGGGAATCAGGCACTGGTCAAGTAGGGTATCCATCAGAAGAGAAGAGGAGGGGGGAGGTTTGCCACCCGACGAAACCGCGGGGGAGCCAGGGGTCAGAGGGCTAGGGGTCGCTGCTTTGGCCGCCCCAGAGGCCCCTGAAAGACCCCTACCAGAGGATTTTGTCTTTCCCGAGGTCGTACTACTGGCGGTGGTGGTGGTGGGAGTCTTTTTGCGACGTTTGGCAGAGGTCGGCCGGGAGATACTGGAATCGATCTCACCGTTCTGTTTCCCTATAGGAGACGAGGCGGAAAGGGATTTGGAAGAACCACTATCCCCCACTGTCTGTGACTGACGCTTCCGACTAGTAGACGCTCCCCCCACAGCACCGGTAGTTCCAGCAGAAGACACAACAGCTGCAGCGGGAGGGGTAGGGGCCGTCCCCATAGCCGCAGCCGCTCCCGTGGAGGACTGTAGGGCTTTTCTCCGATCCAGCGGTAGATCGTCCTGATCAGGCTGCTGAACGGGGGGCGTTTTGGTACCAGATTTGTTGGTGGTTTGGTGGCCTGTCACCGGGGGTCCAGGCGGTTTGGCGGCCACTGTTGAGGGTGGGCCGAGGCCGGGGCCGGTTTGGTCTTGACCCGACAGCCCAGGGAGTAGCTGCGCCCCCTCACTGGCAGAGGGATGGGGAGGCGAGGGGAGGGGGAGCTCCTGGTCTCCCCCATCGTCTGGAATCGGAGAGAGAGGCGGTTGATGGGCCCCAGTGGCCAGAAAACTGGCAAACAGGGGCGGCATCCGTTCCAGTAAGGCCAGATTAAGGCGACAGAACAGGCTGGGACGGCCGTTATGGTATTCCAGCTGTGGAAAGTCCTGGATGGGTGAGAGGAAGGGTGGCAGGTCTTTGGATTCCTCCAGAATACTGGCCAGGGACAGAAGACCCCCAGGGGCGGCCGCAGCAGTGCCACTGCTGCCCTTATCATCTGGCGGGGGGTCCAGGGTCCGGGTTCCACCCCCAGCACCACTCGTCCCACTGGAGGGAGAGCCGGCCATTTCCTGGCCTAGGCCAGAGTCTGGACTCAGCGGATTGACCGCTGCTTCTGACTGACGAGAGGCGGCCGCCGGACGTGGAACTTTCTTTGGTGGCACGGGCACGGGCGGCACCTTCTTTTCCTTTTTCCCAGAACCAGGAGCAGACGATCCGGCAGATTTCTTCGAACCACCGGAACTACTCGTCGTCATCGATTTCCGTCGCTTCTTTCCAGCCGTCTTTGACGCTGCGGAAGGGGGTGGGATCTTTTTTCGGGATGGGGGTGGGGGCGGGTGGGACTCCAACTCCGCACCCCCACCGCCACCACTGTCCGAACTGTGCCCATCGTCACCGAACAGCTGGCTGGATATAATCTGACGGATATCGGCAGAATTGGGGGGCTCCCCCGGAGGATGGGGGGCGCCTCCCCCAGGTGTCGTTCCCCCGCCACCCTCTCCCTGACTGGGGGAGGATTTCTTGGCCATCTCCGCCATAATTGTGGCCAGATTCCATTCATCGGTTTCCTCGCCGCTCAACGACAGAGGCTAAAATATACGTAGAATGTAATATTAAAATATAGAATATTATATAAGGTGAGGACAAAAATGTATAAATAACAATTAGAAACAATGCGTATGATTTGGCTATTATACCAGTTTATATATATGCCAGTTTTGGCTGTTTATCTTTAAAAAGACCTGACCTGCTTTTTCTAATGGAAAAACAACTGACACAAAAAGGTGATCTACAAACTAAAATCAATGGACACTGAAACAGACTGTTTGGGTGTGTACGTATGTTTTCTCCAAGCTCAGAGGACAGCTTTCTTTCTTCCAGGCTACACTTCATGTAAAAAAGGTTGGTAAACTGTAAACTGATAAAAAACCTACAACTAATAATTAATATATATATACCTACAAAAAATAAATAAATGACTATTTATACGTATAAACTACGCATCACGACGTACGTAACTCACCATTTGAGCCAGCATCTTTTTCCGGGACAGAGGCGGTTCAGTGGAGGACTTTTTACCACGAGAACCAGAACCAGGACCAGGAGGATGGGGTTGTGAACCAGAGGTCACGTGACCGCTCTCCTCGTGCTGTGGCGCCGACAAGGCAACCTGAGAAGGCTTGTCCGACCCTTTGGCAGCAACAGTAGCAAAAGTAGGTGTTGTGGAAACCGGCAGAACCGACTTAGACTGTGCAACATTACAGGGGGGAGAAATGGCGAAAGTAGTGCTAGAAATAGCAGAGGCAGCTGCAACAGTAGTATCACTGGAATGATTGGTAACAGTAGTAGCAGTAGTAGAGTTTGTATTAAGAGTTTGGTGACATGAACTTGGCTTCTTTGATTCCTGAACACTAGTAGTAGGCTGGGCAGATCTAGAAATAAGAAAAATAAAAGTACAAATTATATACTGTTAAACGTATATACAAATTATTTTTAGTGGGGGGGGGTACGCCCCCTCCCCCACTTTTCGGTTCCCCCTGGGGGTCGCCCAAAAGTGTCAAAAAATAAGTTTTTGAGGTCAAATTTTCAAAAATTTCTCCATTTTTAGTTAATTTATGGACTTATAAGTTTATTTTAAGCTTAACAGCAGCGATTATTTGCGTTTTTACCTTCAAATGCTAATTTTTCGCTAAAAATTTAGGCATATTTATACATTGGGCTCGCCCCCCCCCCCTTTTCGAAAGTCGAAAACTTCTCCTACCCTACTTCTCCCTGGGGGGTGTGTCTAAAAAATGCCAGTATATATAATATATATATATATATATATATATATATATATGTGTATATATATATATATATATATATATATATATATATTATTTATTGGATCAAAACATCCAAAAACAAACAATTGCCAAAGTATAATTGCTTAACCTAGCTAAGAAAACATACGTAAAAAAACATCTACGTAATCTAACAATTTCATTGCACACTCTCAACCTACGGCTTCCTAATTCGTACAGAGTTATGCAAATGTAATAAAGCAATTACAAAGATTAGTCAAAAACAAAACAAAGAAGAAATCAGTGTATTCGTATATACATTTTCGTGTATGTATGTGTGTATAAAGAAGCATTATAACAAAATAATCTTCTTTCCTGTTTGAGTGCCGACAGACACAGTAAAAAGAGAGGAGATAACATTTCTCCAAATTGGTTCCTCAAAAATTGGCTAAAGACAGACAAAAAATGCCTGATTCTATGCCATCCATTGCATTGCATTGTGCGAGCAGTCAGCCGTTTGCCTTTTTAAAGGCGCAAAAAATATCTCTAAAACGGCAATAATTGCTGTGTGCGCAATGCGTATACGTACGTATGCATGTACGCACAGAAACTGGAAACATGCGCAAATTATAATAAAAAAAACATTATTCGCATTACAAAAAATACGTCTATATGTCTGCACAAATGATATACGTATAAGCTTTTCTTCTCAATTAATTTCTGACGTTAAAACCTATGACTTTTTGGAATCGATGAGTTGGACTCCCTCATCACAGACTCTGCAGCGACCAACCGGAAGACAGAAGAAGAAAAATTCGAAAAGATTGCGCAAAAAAGTGGAAAACAAAACGAGTAAAAGATACATATATAGTACGGCTCGGTCTAGGCAAGGCCAGGCTTGTTCTGGTCATGCAAGGTTGCTCCCTAGAGACTGTCCTGTGGTAAACATTTACCGACCAGTTAGAGGATGGATAGCTGGGTTGGGGCTAGAGCTTAGGAAACCTTTGTGGTTTCCGGGGATTGAACCGGCGACCCCAAGATCGAAAGTTCTTACCACCGCCCCAGACCTCTCGGCCATCTCGACACTTGTCAGTTCTGGCGAGAAAAATCTATGCTACCAAACGAACTCCGCTTACACTCAACAATAATAAGAGCAGTCATAGACTGTAGCATTTGCAGCACAAACGTGTTGAAATGAAACACTTTCAACTGGATGCACATGATTGTAAAAAGTTACACATTTATTTGAAAAAAAACATTTTCTTCTGTTCCATATATATTTTTGTTCCCCCAGCAAAGAAAGCATGACAGCCTGTAAACATGAAGCTTCATAATGGACAAATGTCAATATATATATATACGCAATTTGTTTACTTCTTCAGATGTTGGTTGGTTTCTTATCAATCAGGGCGAAAATCGAAAATCTGATCAAAAATGGGAAAGGGTAAATAATAACGGCAAAGATTCAGATTCAGAAAAACAATAATTTTTTCATTCAGCCTAAATGGAAATGACTCACAGGAAAAGGAAACAAAAAATAAAACATAACATCAGGATGGTTCGCCAAAAACAAATTACGTCAGAAACAAATTTTTGTCCTAAATTTAGCTCTACTACGCAAGCATTCAGATCAGACCTTTCATGTCTCCACGTATACACATTATGTTGGGTATAACAAGGAAAATTGGAAAAACGGACAGTCTACATTAGGTAGACCTGCACGGGCCGAATTTTTGCGGCCCGGTCCGCCCCGGCCAGTGAAATTTTTCGGCCCGCCCGGCACGGCCCGTGAAATTTTTCATTTTTTCAAAAAGTGCAAAATTTCAAAAAATTGCGTGAGGTAATGCTAATGCATGCCGTAATGCCTCTAGTGTACATTCTTAATTATATATAGATTAGATATACATAGATAGATACATGTTATATAACTGGTATATATACACTTATACTTTATTTTGCCCAAAAGAAAAACGTATGAAAACATTATATAACATCTATCTATTTGATATCTATTAGGCCGCCACTACCGGGGCCGGGGCCTGTTAATTGGGGGTCGAAATCGTAAATTTTCAATAATTTTCTTAAAAATTTAAATTTTACAAATTTCTGATATACAATCGTTACTATCGTTTACTTCATTTAAATCGGTGGGACAACAAACGATTTGTAACACTTTTTGACTTTCGAAATTTCAAAATTTTGGTCAAAAAAATGCCAAAAAACTACAAAATTTTGCTACTACGTTTTGGCCCCTGTCCAGACCGGGAGTCCTGACCACCGGGGCCGGGGCCGGTGCCTGACTACCGGGGCCGAAGCCAGACCCGGTGCATCCCTAATATCTATAATCATTCAGTAATCAGTCCAGCTTTAAGAAAATTTTTAAAAACTCAAAACTTTTGAAATTTTAAAATTTTTTGAAATTTGTGATATCATTGAGGCTCAGGTAGCATACTACCAACATATGAACGCATTTAGATTACCCCATAACCCTTACCCCGACCATTTTGTTTTGAGGGAGGGGGATTGTGGAAAAGATCCCAAATTTTAAGCTCAGCAGTGTACACGGGCACACCTACTCCAGTATGTACTGATTGGCAATTTCGATAACACCGATTTAGCATAATATTGCCAGAAAGCCTTCCAAAAAATCATGTCTCTGAAAAATCGAAGAAAAATTTTAGTAAGCATGAGTGAGTTACATACCGAAGATACGGTATGTGCATGCATGGATTGCACCAGAAGAAATGCTTACTCACGAGTACGTACATATATATACTAAACATGGAAGGAAGAAGGAGTTAACTCAAAACTGGATTTTCTAAACATCTTATGACAATAAAATTTTAACAAACAATATCACAGTAAATATATATACTTATATATATATATATATATATATATACAACGTACGTACTACGCTTTCACAGACCACACATACGTATATTGTATATATATTATATATATATACGTACGTACGTACACTTGAATGTCCTACTCCCAAACTCCCCACGAAATTCCAAGTCCATTCTTTTGGTTAACACTAGTATATAGTGACAGCTGCCGTTGTAAAGTATACAGTAAACATTGTTTAATAACATTTTGACATCACAAAATCCATAAGTCTAGGGTTAAATGTAGAAATCTATGTATACTTTAAAATGTTGAATTTCATATTTAATATTTTGTGTATATCGTAGGCAGATGCCGAAGTTAGATTGAAAAATGATTTCTTTGCGCGACAAAGCCCCTGTATAGAAATTTTCAACAAAATTATACAGAGGCAAAAAATTTCGGCTTCTCTTGGAGAACTTAGAAATGTAAAAAATTTTAAATTTTGAAATTTTTGCCACATATCGATCAGAAATGCCTTCAAAAGCATTAAAACTTGGAGGAATGTTCCTCAAAATTGCCGTCTAGCCTTAACGAGTGCGATATGTGAGCAGCATAAATACATCAGGTTTCATAAAAGACACTTTCTCAGCAATGCAATTCTCGGCAATGCAACTTATGATTCTTGGGTCAGTATAAAAAGCGGACGCGGACGCGGAAGCGGACTCGGGGTATAAAAAGCGGACGCGGACGCGGACGTAAGGTATAAAAAGCGGACGTCACTTTTGGTATAATCCGCGTACGCAGACTAAAGGTATAACTTGCGGACGCGGACGCGGACGCGGACGCGAGGTATAAAACACGGACGCGGACGTGAGATATAAAACGCGGAACCAAAACGGACGCTAATATAATCTGCTTGCAGCATAAAGTAATCAGGTTTCATAAATGAGTTTTACACAAAGAAGCGGTTTACATTCATTAAAGAAAATTGCTGAACCGAGAATTGCTTATGCGAGAATTGCAAAAGCGAGAATTTGCTTTTCCGAGAATTTGCTTAACCGAGAATTTGCTTTACCGAGAATTGCTTAACCGAGAAAATATCTAAAACCACATATACGTGTGAACACGAAGCATGCAAGAATCATGGAACCTACGGTTAAATTGTAAAAAAGCAAAAATGTTAAAAAAAACATTTTTACAGTTATTAACAGTAGCAAAATTTCGGACTTCTTAACAGTTTTTTTTACACTTGTAAACACCACTTTACACTTTTAACACCTTTTTTTACACATTTTTAACACTTTTTAACACTACTTTTTCAGAATTTTTTTAAATTTTTACAGCTAGGAATACCGCCAATCATAAAAAATAGTATTCCAAATAGTACAAATTGCAGACACGGTGCTTTGTATTAGAGTTGGGGCCGGTTCCATTAGAACCGGTTGGTACCGGAACCGAACCGGAAGGATTTGTAGAACCGGAACCGGAAGGGCCGGTTCCAAGCTTAAAAACTGGACTTGAAACAATTTTTGAAAGAGTCTGAAATTTGAAAAAGCTGGATTTTGTAGTTGCCATTTCAGAGTCGCTATTACTGCTTTTTCCTGCTGCGCCTCAGCGCAGCAGGTCTCTTATGTTTGCTCGGCCCGGGACCTCACACGCAAATTTGCTTGACAAAGACAAAGACAAAGAAGACAAACTACTTTTTACATGTAAATCAACAACCCTACTGGAACTGCCATCAATTGGTAGCCCAAGAGCCAATTGCATAAAAATTCTTGGTTACTGGCAAGACTAAGCTAAACTAAAGTTTACATATTGAATAATACTGACGTTAAAATTGAAAATTGGATTTCAGATTCATTGTCAGCGCAAATCATAAATCAGGTCTGTAAGTTTTAAGAAAACCAAAATTCATTAAAAGAAAAAGTAAAAGTTTGATTCTTCAGTAAAAATTAATTCTGTATTTTTGGTGTCTTAAAAATTTCAAGACTTAGAATTTTGATATTTAATGTTTTTGCACAGCAAATTTAAAAACAAAAAACATCGGATAACTAGATTAATCTTTAAGTGGAATCATAGAGGATCGATACAAACTGTAACATTGCACTTGTGAAGGGTCTTTTCGCGAAAGAGTAGAGCTGAGTAAAGTAGAGTTTAGCTGGTTTAACTACGCTCATGCATGACTTTACCTCCATATTGACCTCTCTTAACGGGATTGAGTTAAAATTACAACTAGCTAAATATTAAATAAGTAATGTATTGTATTTTAATTATATTAAACGTCATAAATTCAGTAACTTTCTGTTTATTATACATAGTTTAGCATACAGAACCCGGCAAATAATTACATTATTTATTCAAGTTAAAATCTAATTTTTACGCTACGAGTTTGAATTTGATTAATTAGGAAAATAAGGTAAAATCGTACAACTTAAATCATATTGATGAAACATATAAACGTAAGTAAAACAGAAACACACTAAGTTGTAAAAGCTATTAAGGATTTAATAATATTATATTCAGCCATTCATCATTTAGTCCAGTATTGACAATGTAAATTTCTCGGTTAAGCAATTCTCGGTAAAGCAATTCTCGGTTAAGCAAAATGTGTATATTTGGTTTTTCTCGGTAAAGCAAAATTTCAAATTAACGGCTGCTCATTTTCTCGGTAAAGCAATTCTCGATTAAGCAATTCTCGGTAATGAACGCACACGAAAGAAGCACTTCTAATAGTATATATATACTTTAACCCAAAAACTGTTGAACGACTTCAAAAAATTGCCGCAATAATTTTCCTACAATTCAAAGAAAAATATTTCACTTTCACTAGGGTTTCACATACTCTGGGGTTACCCTAAAGCTGTTGTGATTAGGTTAACTTTAAAAACTAACAAGATATGAAACTGCGAGAGAAATGTAAAACTGCGAATGACATCCTGTCGAAATTACAAGACGTAACCGTTTATACATATACATCCTGTAAAATTCCTTTTGTTCTATGTATCATCGACAAAAAGATCAAAGACTGAGATTGTTTGGTTAAACGAGTCAACAATTTCGTTCAATGAGCCCTATTTCGTTAAAACATTAATACTTAAACATTAAAATGGTAGGATTAAGTATATACTAAGTTTAATCTAATTCGTTTAATGTTTAAACAAACAGGGCCATAGAAAAATGGATGTTTTCCATAATCCCTCCCCTCACATTAAGCTGGTTGGTTCAGAGCTGCGTTTATATGAAGGTAGGATGTTGGGAACGGCACGTGATATAAAAAATTAAAAATTCGAAAATTTTATTGGTTTATCGGTTTTCGCAAAAGGTTACTATATATTACTTTAACGTTAATATGTATTATATACTTTAATACATAAAAAAGTGTAAAGGTAACCCCCGGAGAATTCTCCTACCCTTGTCAGAGTCTAGGGTGCCGGGACTCATCCCCGGATAAACAGCCCTTGAGCCAGGAGTTACACAACTGTCGCCCCCGCCAGACGCCAAGTCCGTCAAGAAATCTGTTTAAGTCTTTACCCTGTGTGCGAAACGGATTGAGTTAATTTTAATTCTTTCGACTAGTTGAAGTCAATGCGCGAAAAGTTCCTTAGAATTTCTCGCAGAAACTATGGGAATTTTTGCCGATGATACATTTTACAGGATGTATACAGATGTAGAAAAGATTACGTCTTATAATTTCGAGAGGATATCGTTCGCAGTTTTACATTTCCCTCGCAGTTTTATATTTTATTAGTTTCTAAGGTTAACCTAACCATAAAAGCTTTGGGTAACCCAGAATATGTGAAACCCAAGTGAAAGTGAAAGAATGCGCTATTTTTCTTTTAATTGTAAACAATTGCAGCTATTCCAATGTGTTTCCTCATGTGAAAGTCATTTATGAAACCTGATTACTTTGTGTTGCAAGCAGATTATAGTAGTTTCCGCCTTGTTCGCGTTTTATACTTCAAGCAAGTTCGCGTCCGCGTTTTATACCTCGCGTCCGCGTCCGCAAATTATACTCCGAGTTCGCGTCCGCGTTTTATACCCCGCGTCCGCGTTCACGTCCGCTTTTTTATACCTTACGTCCGCGTCCGCTTTTTATACCTCGCGTCCGCTTCAGCGTCCGCGTTTTATACCCCGCGTCTTAAGACGTTTCCGCGTCCGCGTCCGCTTTTTATACTGGCCCTGATTCTTTGACTTTTTCGACAATGCAATTCTCGGCAATGAACACACCCCACTGAGCTAGCCAGAAAGTTTAGCTGACTGCACCAAACCGAGTTCGTATCCAGTCCAAATCCAATGTGAACAAAGACTTACTGTAGGAGGTTGTTATACAATACGGCGGTACGTGTGCCGTACATTAATACATAAGGATCTTTTCAAGAAAGGGTACACAGAGTAGCGTTAAAACTAACTAGTTCCTTTTCATGAAAGGAGGAAACCTGAAGCTTGAGTGGAGTTACAGCTAGTTACATTAAAACAGCCAGTTTTTTACTCTACTCTATACCCTTTCTTGAAAAGGATTAAACTTTAGTCTGGTACCACTTCACCCTCGGTAGCTCAATCGACAGAGCATCGGTGCGTCCAACCGATGGTTGTGTGTTCGAATCCCACCTGGGGTGTAAATTGTCAGAAGCTGCTTGTCTTCCCTCCAATCTCCAGTGTGGTGTAAAAACCCTCCAATCTTCAATGTGGTGTAAAAAATTTTCTGAAAATTCTTAAATTTTTAAAATTAAAAAAAGACCACGACATATATACAGAAATTAGTTTTGCATCGCGCATTAGAATAAAACAGAATGAAATTTAGTCAAGAAAAGAAAACGGTTCGAACCACCAAACCACAAATTGGTGGCAATATTGGGAAAAGAGACATTAACTAACACGACATGTTACGATATTCACACGTGTCTACTGTTCTATACAAACATCAAACTCACTATACGTAGTAGTAAAGTTTGTTCACTAATTTTAAATTATATGTATATATATACTCTTTAAAATTTTATCATACTTGCTTATACGTAAGTACGTATATGTACGTAATGTCAGCTCAGTTAACCAGTAGTCAGTAGCGCATTTTCAGGCGCAATAAATATATACCAGACAAGAATAGATGCACGTACTGCAAGTTTGTAACACTAAACTGTTACTGAGTGACAGCAGCGGTTGGCCATTTTAAAAAATGACAGAAACACAAAAAAGTCTCTTCCTACAAGACCAAAATAGGGAAAAAGTCTCATTTTGTATTTAGAAAAAGCGCAAATTTCTAGTCCGGCTCAATTGGCAGACAGTTTGAGGCGCAAATGTCCAATATAAGCCTAAGGTTCAAACTAGAGATGTTCCGGGGTCGCCACTAACGGGGGCCGGGGCCTGTGGCCTGAATATTGGGGGTCCAAATCGAAAATTTTCAAAATTTCTTTAAATTTCAAATTCGGCAATAATTTCTGGTATCTATACAAATGTTACTATTGTTGTTTTCATTCAAATCGGTGAGAAAACAAACAATTTGTTACACTTTGACTTATTTTTGACTTTCAAAATTTCGAAACGTTGGTTAAAAATGTCAAAAATTTACAAACATTTCGCTATTTCTTCGCCTCAGTCAAAAAATTCTGCTCCACAAGTCACATAGTTTATTTTCCCCCGAAGAAAGGCCCCTAAATTTCAAAATACTTCAAAACATACACAAAACAAACAGGAAACCTACTAATATATAGATAAGATAGGTACGTTACAAAACATAGGTATATAGAACACACAAAACAAGAAGCGCAAAAACTAGGAAAACATCTGCAAAAGGCGCAATTTGTAAACACTCACAGAACGAAAGGAATTAGGACTATATATTGTAATAAAAAATCAACAAAAACCAGTTTATTATTAAATCCTATTCTCGAAGTATATACTGATGGATACCAAAACAACACCAATTTGAAATGTAGATACATAAGTTACAGGAAACAGTCTTGAAACCAAATAAACCGAAAAAATTGTTTTTCGATCAAAGACACACATAACTATACGTATGTACCTACAATACAGACGAATTATAATACGTATATACGTGTTGCTTCTTCTTATACTTCTTAATGTTATTGTAGGCAATTTTTTGTTACTTATACTGTTAAGGCTCAACCAAACTAAGCCAACAAAAATAAAATGTATACGTGATTGGGAAATACCTTTACAGGTATTCGAATTCAGCTACAGGAGTATATATTCGCTTAATCTGGGAGCTCAAGGTCTTTTAGAGCTTCTTTCAGGGAGGTAGGGCACCGAACCCAGGGCCAGAAGGGGAGGGGACAGTCAGTCAACATAATTGTTTGCCGAAAAATGGATAAAAATCCTAGTGCTTTTGACATATATATAATTTGTATGATAAAGTGCAATATTCTTGAAAACATCATGGCTACATGTCTAAAATAGACTTCTTAAGTATTAAAGCACTCCTCGAAGTAAAAATTTTCCCATTAAATTGGGTCCCGGGGGAGCCAAAATAATAATCACCGGGGACCCGGTTCGACTCGACCCCCCCAACCCCTGGTTGAAAAGTATTATGTAGCAACTAGCACACCACTGGATGTATATTTATCTATATACCTACTTACTACTATTCTTGTGTAATATGATAATAACCATCAAAAAAGTGAATCACTTACGACTCTTGGAGGGTTAGCTTCTTGGAAGAACCACTCTGTATCTGAGTTGAGTCATTAACACCCTGAAAAGAAAAAACTACATACGCATTAGACACAAGATATATAAACCCGGAAATTTTTGGAATTCAACAAACATTCAAAAATACTAGAAAATTCACAAAAACTATGTACGTAACTGTTCTCCATAAACGTGTGTGTACTATGGGAGATATGCAGGTTTAATCTAAACACTGCCTGGTAAGCTTAAGCTTATTGAACGACGAAACAGCCAAGCAATAAACATTCGAACACACACCTACGAATGTAGCCCTTTTTGAAGGCTTTCCAAAGAACTAGAATAATTAAGTTTTCTAATCAGCTAGAAAAGCTTTCACCCAAAATTTATGTATAAATCAACAATTATTCTTCTTATATACTTGAATTTAAGATATACGTATGCAGTATGCACGTACATTATTAATAAATACTGAACACTATCTACCTAAGCAAGCATTATAGTATTGTATTTTTAGGGATTTTGCTAGGGGAGTTTCGGCGAGGAAATTTTTGGGGATTTTTTTGCAAAAAATGAGACAAAAATTGTTATTTTTCGGCGTATTTTGAAGGTAGAAACGCAAAAAAGTTCGCAAAAATGTCTGGAACTTCGGCTAAAAATTTTTCAAAATTCAAAAAATTTTGCGTTTATATTTTTCAAAATTATTTCATGGAATGATGGAAGGATGGAAGGGCCCCCGGGTCCGTGGAGGGGGGATTTTCTGCAAAAATGATCCAAAAATGGTATTTTTGTGGTGTACATATTTTGCAGGGTGAAACGCAAAAAGTTCTCAAAAACGCCAGGATTTAAGCTGAAAATAGCTATTTGTACGAAAAAATCTCCGGCGAAGCCGAAACATTTTTGAAAATTTGTCAATTCTTGGCAAAACTTTGTGTAGCGCTTCTACCAGGGCTGGTGGATCAGGAAGAAACCAAGGACAAGCCCAAGACGGGAGGCGTCAGGCACCCTCGTACCCACGAAACCAGGACCTAGAAGAGAGAAGGGAAGAGGGAGGTTCAGCTTTTCATTCAGGATTGAAAGTAAAGAATTGGTCCCGCCGGGGATCGAACCACGGCCCTTCTGCTCTAGAGTCAGACATGCTAAACCACTACACCACGGGACCATCAGCTGAACTCCCATTGCAGGCTTATCAATCTTTCCTATGCCTGCTTCCCTTACATCTCCCCCGGGTTTCTTTAAGACGCGTCCCGCGGCTTACTCAACTCGGAATCGAACCGAGAGCGCATCCAGCGCAGGGCATTCTGAGCCCAAGGGATCCGTGCTCCCCCGACACACGTTCCAGACCCCTTTAGATCCAACCAACCAGAAGCAACTACTGGGGGACCGGAGACAGGAGTCCAATCCGGGTCCTGAGGCAGCCTCGCCACATGTAGCGCTTCTACCAGGGCTGGTGGATCAGGAAGAAACCAAGGACAAGCCCAAGACGGGAGGCGTCAGGCACCCTCGTACCCACGAAACCAGGACCTAGAAGAGAGAAGGGAAGAGGGAGGTTCAGCTTTTCATTCAGGATTGAAAGTAAAGAATTGGTCCCGCCGGGGATCGAACCACGGCCCTTCTGCTCTAGAGTCAGACATGCTAAACCACTACACCACGGGACCATCAGCTGAACTCCCATTGCAGGCTTATCAATCTTTCCTATGCCTGCTTCCCTTACATTTGGGTGCCCAAAAATCCTCCTCAAAAAATGTAGACCTCATTAAGGGGCAAGCCCAAAATTCAAGGGGTGCTACCGGTTTCGGGGGGGGGGTAAGGTCAGTTTCGGGGGGCCGCCTGCCCCCTCCTCTTCTGTAAAAATTTACCCTGTTATAGTTATAAGATATGCCTATATTAGATATGCTATATTAGATACGCCTATATTAGATATGCCTATTTTCTATAAACGAAATTCCTTGTATTCATTTTATATTGTACATCGATGATGCCCATAGATTCTAATGGAACTTTTCTAAGAGTGATATCGTAGATATACACATATATACGTAGTTTAGTAAATCGCCCCCCCTCACCCACCTATCCCCGACAGAAAATAGTTAAAATTCTTGTTGACTTTTTCCCTTCAGAAAACTGAACGATCATTGAAGACTGAAACTGAAACTGAAAACAACTGAGACAGAGAGAAATAAGAGGTTTCTTTTCAAAAAGAATTAGGCAGAAATTTCAACAGGCACACAAACTTTTTTCTTCACAGAAAGCCAATAGAAAAAACAACGACGTGACAAAAATGTGCAGCAGTAGTGTAGTGCGTATATATTTATATATGCACAAAGTATAATACTATGTAGGTATAGGTAGCAATGAAAGAAATTTTTGAAAATTTAGACACTAAGTTAAGTGTCATTAAATGAGGTTCGATTCAGTTTGTAGCGGTTTGAACCACAATAAGTTGATAGGCGATTGTTCGGTATTTCTACAACACCTGCTCCTAACTTTCGCAAAACTTTGAAAAATTGAGTTCCAACCTGACATGGTTGTAATGCGAACACAGTATATATCTGATCTATAGATGTCAAAACTTAAATTTTTCCGAGGGGAGGGGGTACGTTACGTATACGCTGAAGAGAACCAAAACTTTTTGTCTCTAATCATGCTGGATATCTGCAAAAAAGCTTTTAGTAAAAATCGTTTTCCCACTTTTATCGATATTAGCAAGAAACTGCCATGTAAGATGTTTATATTTATTAAGTAGGATATACTTTACTTAGCAACAATTTTCTGAAAAAATTCTGTCCGGAAGGATCTTAGGTGGGCACTAGAGCACTAAAGCCTCTGCCAATTTAATCTAAAGCCAACATTTACATATATCAGCTAAAGCAGTTCCCAATAAAGCGAACAAGCGAGAGAGAAAGCTATAACGTAAGTATATATAGAGAGTAATACAGAAAGTGCCGCTGGTTCCAGCTTTATGTTCCGGCCACGGGTTAATTTGCAAATGAAATATTTGAACGATAACGTTAGTAGTACCTACCTACGTATGTGTTTTGTTTATGTATATGCCTATAGTTCTTACACTATACTATCTACTTAATGTGCTCTTAAAAACTGCTCAAACCAGCTAAAGCCATAAAATTATGAATTGTGCACATCTATCAAATTGTTACGTTGCACACAGGGAGCCTATAGCGGGTAAGCTACGCACATTTTCAATTTTAAGGAAATTATGTAACCAAACTGGTCCTCTCACAAGCGCATGAGTTAGATGCAACCATACATACAAAGGATGTTACATACGTACATATATCTCTATACATATCAACATTATATATATACAAGAAATAAAAATGCTCCTAAAGAGCAAAGAAAGGAATATGAGTCAACATGGAACATGTAAAATGCTAAATATTGTCGGTTGTAAATTAAGAATAAGACAAGCATGTAAAATGCTAATATGAGTCTGGTGAGGTTGGAAAGTACAGAAGACAAGTTTGTACACGCACCAATATGAGTGCATGCCAAATAGACTCATATTGGCATTATTTAGTATTCTGAAGGCAAGTGGTTGCGAATTTCGGTTATATATCACTCACGTAATTTCAGCAAGACGAGACAGTGTAGTTTTAGGGTGGATGACAGGATTCTACACAGGCTACGCACGTATATATGTCACGAAAGTTAACATCAGATTTAACTTTGAGTCTCTGAATACATGAGTTATACAAACGCTTATTAAAAATGTTATATATATCCGTCCGTCGGCGCATTGTTGACTAACAGCGGTTTAACAGTTTCCTAAGGAGAAAAGTTGACAATGTTGGCCATGGTTGGGATATCCATGTGACGTCAATAAGTCAATAACGCTACTTATTCGTCTTAACTCCTGCGTGGAAATATATCCGTTAGAATTCCGCAATGGATGCATGCATTATTGTTTTTTAAGGCATGCCAATATGAGTCTATTTGGCATGCACTCATATTGGTGCGTGTACAAACTTGTCTTCTGCACTTTCCAACCTCACCAGACTCATATTAGCATTTTACATGCTTGTCTTATTCTTAATTTACAACCGACAATATTTAGCATTTTACATGTTCCATGTTGACTCATATTCCTTTCTTTGCTCTTTAGGAGCATTTTTATTTCTTGTTTATCCACTTTTTACATGTCGTTGACATAACAGCGTTAAAGAATCATTAAGCATTATATATGCATTAAATACTCAGACTCACGTGTGTGGTTATATGGCAAATTGGCTCCGTTCCACCCTGACACCCTTCACACCAGACCGCTATACAGCAAGTTAGGGTAAGTTTGTCTATGATAAAAGCTTAGTTTTCCCCCCACCCCTACCTCAGCAGAGCACTCTACAGCCACTTTGCGCATGCACTTTTATGAGAAAAGTTGCTCAGCTCACTTGAGGCTTTCATTTGGTACCAAATTTGACCACTTTTGAAAATTTTCATTTTCGACCCAAAATCGCCAAGTAGCCACCCGTACCCCAGAGCACAGCACTCTACAGCCACTTTGAGCATGCACTTTTATGAGAAAAGTTGCTCAGCCCACTTGGTGCTTTCATTTGGTACCAAATTTGACCACTTTTGAAAATTTTGATTTTCGACCCAAAATCGCCTAAGTCCCCACCCCACCCCACCACAGCACTCTACAGCCACTTTGGGTATGCAGTTCTATGACTGTTGCTCAGCTCGCTTAGGGCTTTCATTTGATACCAAATTTGGCCACTTTTGAAAATTTTCATTTTTGACCACATGACCTCCCACCGACCGGACCCTCCAGACGGCAAAGTGGAACCAGCACAGCAAGATGGGTGGGTCCAACGGCAAAACGGACACCGGAAATAAGCTGGGCGTACCAGGAAACCCCTATAGACAATGTTTTGAGAGGCTATGTACAGTTCTATATGGTGTTCCCGGAAGTCGGTACCGACCGGACTCGTCAGACGGTCAAGTGGAACCAGCCCAGCAAATTTGGTGAATCGGGCAGCAAACCTGATGGCGGGAATGGATTCTCCGTCCCAAAAAACCTTTATATGCACGATTTGAGAAGTCTATCTTGAAAAATAAGCGAAAAAACTAAGTTCAAAGTCGGACCCAACATTCACCAACTTTGGCGGGCCACTGTGGCGCTGTGGCGCAACATATCAAAAATCCGACTTCAAACGTCATAATCCGGATATATGTCCTTATCAACCATATATAACTTGTCTGGTTTGTATTTGCACAAAGAGCTGGAAAGAAGCTAATCCCAGGCATACTTTTGGCCATTTCGACGTTCTGAGCCGACTTTGTGGCGCCACTGTGGAGCTGCGGCGCACTGTGGCGCGGCGGCGACCACATATATCGAAAGTCAGTAACCTATATATATTGATGATATACCACAATAGGTGTCTTCCCTTCGCTACATTCTGTGAAAGAGGCTACAAAATGGTGACATACGAGGGTAAAACGGAGACACCGGAAAAAAAAACATCGCCGGCATAACTGCCGGCGGGTGTATCTTTAACGGTAAGTGCTACGGGGATGAAATTTTCCAATTATACTAAACTCGACACGGACTTTCTTTTGCGCACAAAATTTGCGCAGGATCTGCGCAGGAATCTGCGCAGCCTCTGCGCAGCGCCTCTGAAGGCTGTCATTAGGGCGTTTTGACTCATATTATA
>JASAND010000385.1:0-20236 GCA_030248195.1 Trissonchulus latispiculum | reverse complement strand
AAAAAACCAACCCCCCGTTTGGGCGATGGGGATGAGCTAGCGGGCTCAAATTTTGCATGCAAGTTGGTAGGGCCCATCCCACCTACCATACCAAATTTGAGCTAAATCGGACCACTTTTGTGCATTTTGTGACATTTTGAAAATTTTGGGCATTTTTGACTCCCCAAAAATTCAAAATTTGCCTATTTTTGAAGGCCTGTAAAAAATTTTCCATAGCAGTTAGATAATAACTTTTAATAGTTTCTATGAGAACAACATGTGCTCTTTCCAAAAATGTCGGTCTCGCCTTCCCGCGACGCTTGGCAAGCTGCCAGCAGAATTTTTACAAAAATGGGAAAAAACCAAGGGGTGGGAAAAAAAACCAATTTTTGCTTTTGCTGCCAAACTCCCAAAAAATGGTTCTTAGTTGCTCAAAAGTCATCCACATAGCAAGTTTAATGCGTTCTTTCACGTGAACAGCTCAAAAATTGCATTTGGACTTGGCAATTTTGTGCTAGCCGGTAAAAACCTCATTTCGGCGGATCGGCTGTTTGGCTCAGCTAAAGCGGCCAAAAAGTACTCTGGGACAAAGAAATACGCGAAAAAACACTGAAACAACGTTTATTTTAATTTATTTCATCGAATTTCAAAAGATTTACAAATTTTTGCATTTTAACATAGAAACTGGCAAATTTGATGAAACCTCGCCAGTTGATGCTGCAAATTTTGATGTTTGATTTTCTCACTTATTATAAGGAATATCGCAAAAATAACTGCAGATATGAAGTCAGCGACGCCGATTTTACCTGTCGCATGCATAAAATCGCTAATATGAGTTACCCTGACCGAATACTGGGGTTGGTTTTTTTCCCATCGGTTGGTTTTTTACCCGCCATTGGTTTTTTTACCCCGGCTAATTAACCGTTAATTACTAATTAACGACAGGACCTAGAGAGGCGATTTATATACCAAAATGACAGTCTAGACAGGGCTTGATAAGAAAATAATTTATAGCCGGATTGCTCCACTGGGTAGTTCTGCAGAGTCCAAAAAGTGACTACCTTGGGTTTTTTTCCCCGACCTCTATAGGATCTGAAAAGCTCTAAGATCACAATATGAACGCTCTATAAGAATGTTGTTCTGTAAAGTTTGGATGCAGTTCCATTGCTATCATAGCAGCAGAAGTAGTTCATTTTCAAACTTTTTTCGAAACATAGTTGATTCCAAAAAGACCAGGGGAGGGAGGGAGGCCTCCTCCTTGCCCCCCTCCCAGAAAAATTAAGTTAGGGTAAAGCCAGAACATGGCTACATGGACACGCAAAACTGACCCGAAATTTCTCAAATTGTGTCTCGTACAAAATACAAAAAACAAATCTGAGTAATCATTTGACAGGCTCCTGCCCATCGGATTTCTATGATTGTGTAGAATGGTCGGGGATACCCGATGACACAGTGAAATATAGGAACATACGTAGCTGTTACATAAATGTACATACGTATATAAGTGAGCTTCACACCTCTATATATATGGTTGATTTTCCACTATTAACAAACTATACGTATATATATTTCAAACGGCTTCATTTCAAAATTTTTTATATATCACCTACGTACTGTACACCACGGCTACCGCGGTGTAGTCTTCTTCTACGTTTTCAATTGAGCTTTTTCATCTAGTGTTAATGGGTATAACTAGCAAAAAGTTGTAAATTTCATTTTGCCAATTTAACATACGATTTGTGCTAGATATCTAGGCAGAGACAGGTTGGCACAAGAGATTGCATTTAATGTTCTTTATTGCTACAAAAAAATGACTGCTTTTCTCCCATCACATCAACAACAGTAACGCTTAACTGGCTTGGATTCCCCAGATATACGTATAAATTGAGCTGGTTTGTTGCCGCTTGCTCTTTCGTTCTTTCTGCTGCTCGGCTGTGCAGCCATTCATTCCTGAATTCTCGCCCAACGCGGCAAGTTCAACAACTATACGTATGCACAGAATAATGTTACTCTTCACGCTTCACTGAACATAATTCCAACTTCAAAAGTCTGGTTGGCAAGTTCATAACAGGTTTCTCGCTTTCCAATCTCTGTGCGCTGTGCATTCGTGTTTGGAAAATTATTTAACGCACAACAGCATTAAAAACTGTGCACGCAAATATCTTTTAAAATGCAGAATTAAAATACAATATATAAGATGTACAGCATACACAACAAATCAAGTTCTGGTAAGATATATTCATTTGTCACCCAGAGGTGAACTAAAAACTGCACTGTGCAGGAAATACAGTTATTCACCGATGGCAGAATTTTCATTGAAATATATATATATATATATATATATATACGTTCCATACATATATATATGTATTTTTGAAATGTAAAATGAACACAGAGAATGCACAGACTGATAAACATCAACAACTTATGTTAAATCCCGCCCAAACTTACGGTAAACGTACGTACATATAGATCTACACAGGTTTAAAGTATATATACATACATATATATATATATATATACATACGTATATACAAAGTTGTAAACAACTGTGTTGCACTCAATCCATAAACAAGTACGTATATAGATGCATACTTGGATTGGTAGTTTTGAAATTGACACATCGCTGGAAATAGCAGCTGTCAAATCTAATCAAGCTGTTTTAAACTTGGTTTTTGGAACGGTGAACGCATGATGATGAAAGTACGTATACCTGTGAAAGCAGCTAGCTATGACAGCAAACGTTTTTCAAAATTCTGATATAGCGATCGACAGATCGTCGGAGAAAAATCATCTGGCAGTAAGGCAAATCCTTATTTGTTAGAAGATCCTTATCCTATTAACGTACCATTATACGCTTACACTTAATACAATCTTAAAAGCATCAGAATACATTATCTAATAACTTAGTTTCTATCATCTCTCTTTCTACCACCCTTTTGCTCGTTGAGTGTTTGGTTAAGAACTTCTTGACCGTCCCCGTCCCAGCAACGTTTCAGTTCAAGCAGGCGACACTGCTGTTGAAAGCATTTCCACTGAGGCTTTCCTAGAGTGGTGATCGGAACTGTTTCAATGCTACTATACAGCGTGTAATGGGCTGTAGTAGAAGAGCCACTCCAAGAGTGCACGTTTAAGCCCACTTCACCCTGTTATAAACGTTACTTCAGTATATATACTCCTCCTTCCAATTATGAAAAGGTACAATATACGTATATTATATGGGTAGTAACAGAAAATATGAAAAAATACTGATACATAGCTAAACAAATCTTACGTACGTAAACGTAACTTAAGTAATTAAGTACTTAAGTACGTACTTAAATAAAGTATGTGGACGCAAATATAATTTGCATAACCAATATAGAATTTAGCATAAAGATAAAGCAAGAGTATATACTAGTCATATTTTCATAGCAAATATGACAAAAAGAATAGAAGTAATTCCGTTTGTACGTACATATAACCCATTCTACTAGCAAGCTGTAGAGGTAGACAAATATGTAGATATAAGTAGGTAAACAAAACACTTCAAAAGCAAAGTTTCACTTACGTCCCAGCTGTTTTCCAATTCTTGATTCATTGTATACCCAATTCTAAACAGAAGAATTTACACAGCAAATATTTGCGCAGTTCTTACGAACCAAAAACCTATTGTGTATACATATTAGAGATGAGATCAGGGCCGACTTTTTCGGCCCGGCCCGGCCCGGTTCAAATTTTAGGTCTGTCCGGCCCGGCCCGGCCCTGTGTCAAAAACTTCAGGCCCTGGCCCGGCCCGGCCCTGAGTGCCGTTTAGGTCTGCGCGGCCCGGCCCGGCCCTGAAAAGCCCTGATTTTTAAAAAATTCTTCTATGAAGTTTTGAGACACTTAGAATTTTGTGTTCTGCTGCACTATCGTAGTCTCGAGATCCAAAGTCCATGTTCTCTCAAAAAACAGTGTATTACGAATATTTCAGCATCCTACCTTGATAAGGAAATTAGCACTAAATGTATACTAAATTAGCCTGAAGTCGATTCACCGAAATAGTTAAATGTTTTACCTGTTTGGATGTTTGTTTGTTTGTTGTTTGAAATAGAGATTGAAACAGTACATATGTATGTAGTAGATTAAACTTCTGTTACTCGAAAGCTGATGATATTTGATATTGATATTGATTTGTTGTATATTCATTGTCATGCAACACAAAGAAAGCAAGAAATTTTGAATTTAGGAAGGCAAAATCAATTCTTAGCATTGGAAAGTGTATATATGCAATAAATTACTGTGAAAAACGTCAGGGCTTGGCAGGGCCGAACAGGGCCGGGCCGGGCCGGGCTTTTTTTCGTTGGAAGCTGCGCGGCCCGGCCCGGCCCTTACTAACTTTTCCTCTGGCCCGGCCCGGCCCGGCCCTGATTGGAAACCAGGTCTGCGCGGCCCGGCCCGGCCCGTCGGGCCGAGCCGAGCCGGGCCGGGCCGGGCCGGGCCGGGCTTTGTCGGCCCTGATCTCATCTCTAATACATATGTACAAAGCCAACAACACAAGAGCGAAAACACAAGTAAGATCTAAATGTATCGACTCTAGTAGTACGGATCCTTATTAGCGTATATATTTATACAGTGAAGTGAAGGGATGTCCCCCAGGGTTGGGCGAGACCGAAACCACGGTACCGAGCCAAGTCTCGGCTTTCGGGCGAAACCCAGACTAGCAATTTTACGCCTAAACTTTATAACTTCCAGTTGTTGAAGCTTAGATCTAGTATTAAGGACTTTACCACATAAAAATACGATTTCCGTAACACGTTAGTTATTTAATATATAAATAAAATTTAATAAAATTTTTGCTGAAATTTGATCGGTGTCAGTCCGAGAGCGAGACCGAGACACCAAACCCTGATGGCCCCCGGGATTTTTGCTCCGCCGCATGGATTTTTGGGTGCCCGAAATCTTGCCAAAATACGTAGATAATCTTCAGAAATGTTCTGGTGTCGCTGAGGATTTTTACCCAATATATAGTCAAGCGGGAAAAAAACCCACTTTTCAGATTTTTGGCCAGAACTTTTTAATGGTTTGACATATCGAAATGCTGATTATACAGGTAGCTAGGCCTAGTCGTAAGCTTTCTTATGAGCTATAGAACACCTCTGTAGGGTGTGCCGTTAGCGAGAAACATTGTCCCAAACTGGCGGGAAAAAACTCACTGCGGGGAAAAAACCCATATGCGGGAAAAAACCCACCCCAAAAAATTTCTGGCAAGCTGCCAGGAGCATTTCTAACCATTCCAAATGAAAGAGCGGGTTGTTTTTAGTACAACTGCATCAAAATATATTAGTTTTTGTATTAAAATTGAGGTCATATGGTCATTTGAAAATGTTGTATCTTTAACACATAAACATAGACAAATTTTGGAATTTTTTAAAATTGTTTATTTTCGGCAGTTTAAGCATCGTATCGTGTAGAAAACGTGTTTTTCTTGTATTTAGAGCCGAACTAGACCCATTTTAAGGCAAAAATAAGCATTTTTGGTCAAAATTGAAATTTTGGCTTGAAATGGCACCGTGTCCGATTTAGACCCCCTCTGGACCACCCATAACAGTACGAACTCAGGTAAAACCTATACCAATTTAATCTATAGGCTCTATTAAACAAATGTATGTATTGGTTTTACCTTTCCGGTCAATGGTTGGAAAAAAAATTTAATTTTGAAAAGTGGGTTTTTTCCCGCCAACTCCAGGTCACCCCCAGGTCGCACCGGAGGGGTCAGAGCAGTGTGACATATATCATCATGAAGCGCAACAGATGCCCTACAGGTACATATAATCCGCTTTGGTCTATGTCTTTCCAGTAGTTCAGGGTGGCCCGGCAAAGTTTGCCAAATTTCGGCACTTGGTCGGACCAAAATTTCCAAAAAATTCAAAGTCCCAAAAAATTTGCAGGGAAGCAGTGGGAGCTATCATAATACACCCTCCAGGGTTATTTTGGATGCTCTTCAAGATAGGCTATTAAAATCCTAGATAGCTCATACAGGTAAGCCCACACTGGGGGTGGGTTTTTTCCCGCATTGGCGAGTGGGTTTTTTTCCCGCTTGACTATTTTTCGCCTAACTCCAGCCATTTTTGAGAACTTTTTCGTCTCTTCGAGCAAATATATATTAAAAATACTAATTTTTGTTCATTTTTGCGAAAACCATCTCCCCCGCCCAAAATTGATCCACCCTGGAAAGGTCCCTAAAAATATGTCGCCTACTTAACATAACGGAATGGAACTAGCTTACTCTATGATCTTCGGAATCTCTGAAGGACAGACCAAAATAATCCTTTTCCAAAATATTCAAGTGGGATGTCACTTTGTTAAACAAAGCCTGGCCCTTGGCTCTCTTCTAAAATAAAAACCCTTTAATTGATATTAGCGCCCCTACATAATATGGGTGTAAAGTACGTAAATGTATAGATGCACGTATATATATATAAGTTTGCAGAGAACTACATATTATACAACACAGCAAAAGTTACAGAGTATACAAGTATAAATGCTCCTCCGGAGCATGAAAAAGTAATATGGGTGGTGGTGAGGTTATAAAATTAAGAGAGGACTAGTCTTAAAATGCTTAATATAAGGGCTAGGTTCAAAAAAGAAGAGAGCTAGGTTGTGGGCGAATTGGGCACAGCTTCGCCGAGCAACCCACTGGGTTTACTTTAGTTTACTGGAGGGGGGCGCCCCCCACTTTTCGGGTTCCCCCCACTCGACCTCTTTTCCTCCCCAATTTTCGGGGCCCCCCACTCGACCTCTTCCCCCACTATGTCCCAAGCCCACTTTTTTGGGCTTCCCCCACTCATCACTATATATAAATATGGTTACCGGAAAATGCCAAATTTTAAGGATTTTTGGCCAAAATTTTCAAAAATACAGGCTGTTTTTACTGTGTTCTTGGCATTTTTAGTCAATTTTATTCCTGGCGTTTTTTAGGGTTTTGAAAGTGGGGGGGGGGGAAGTGGGGGGGAGTCCAAGGTATAAAATTCCAAAATGTTTAGCGGAAACTAGCATTTTTAGGTAAAAACACAAAACAGCTTAAAAGTTGTTTTTAAGCTTAAAATTAAATTATATAGATATAAGTCCATTAATTAGCTAAAAGTTAAGAACATTTTTGGTAATTTGACCTCAAAAACTTACTTTATTGACACTTTTGGGCGACCCCCAAAAACGTGGGGGGCTCCGAAAAGTGGGGGGACCAAAAAGTGGGGGGACCAAGAAGTGGGGCCCCCCACCCCCCTCCCACTAAAAAATGCCAGTATTCCCCGCCCACTTTTCGACCCCCCAACTGGGGGGGGGGGGGCTCCACCCACTCCCCCCCACTTTTATCGCCTAAAATGGACTGAAATTTATATACAACACCTGAACCCAGGGCCCGTGGGGGTCAGGGGTCACCTCCACCGGTTCCGACAATATGCCCATCGTGTTCAGCGACCCCGATTTACTGTACCCCGTACCACCAAAGGGCCGAAAAAAGCCATTTTTAGTAACTTTTAAGCCATTTCTAGTGAAAGTGGGACTTAGAAATCTAGAAATTAGAAAGACCATCTCCTGAAAGCTATACAGCGAAATTAAAAATCCCCCTCGTTACATTCTGCCCAGTCTGACATATATATTCAAATAAAACAAACTAAAGCTGCTAGCCTGTGAAAAAAGTCGAACACAACCGAAGAGACAGAATAGCAAAAATCCGGAGTTGGGGTCTTGGCACAGAGCCAAATTTGCCAGTGTGCTAAAATGACCAAAAAGGTTGCATGGGAGGGCCCTGCCTACCAACATAATTGACATAATAGTAGTATTGGGCCAAAATGAATGCCCATATCGTTCCAACACTGCGCTGACAAACGCACTTTCGAAAAGCGTTATTAACCGAGAAAAAAACAAACGCATGGTAACTCCCGCCTAGTGCAAAAGTTCGGAATTTAACCAAAAGTACGGTGAGTATATATATACAAGTAACAAAAATGTTCCGCACAAAAGAGGATAATATGTGTGTGTGTTGGCTGTATCGTATATATATCCTTCAAATATCCTTTAACTATATAATAAATATAAATAGGTATATCCTTAAATTCCGATTGAAGAAGTAAAGACAAAAGTTTCATAGGCACGTGACGTTATTTGGCACAGCAAATATTGGTGGATGGTTCCATGTCAAAAGTTGCTCAGTTCACTTAGGGCTTTCATTTGATACCAAATTTGACCACTTTTGAAAAATTTTATTTTTGACCCAAAATCGTTTAAGTCCCCACCCCACCCCACCACAGCACTCTACAGCCACTTTGGGTACGCAGTTCTATGACAAAAGTTGCTCAGCTCACTTAGGGCTTTCATTTGATACCAAATTTGACCACTTTTGAAAAATTTTATTTTTGACCCAAAATCGCCTAAGTCCCCACCCCACCCCACCACAGCACTCTACAGCCAGTTTGGGTACGCAGTTCTATGACAAAAGTTGCTCAGCTCACTTAGGGCTTTCATTTGATACCAAACTTGACCACTTTTGAAAAACTTTATTTTCGACCATTTGACCCTCCCACCCGACTTACCCGTCAAACGGCAAAGTAGAACCAGCCCAGCAATATATGCACGTCGGACGGCAAAACGAATACCGGGAATGAGCTGGGCGCACCAGAAAACCCCTATGGACAAAGTTTTGAGACGCCAAGTAGAGCCTAGTATGGACCTCCAGGAAGCGGTTGCCGACATGACCCTCCAGACGGCAAAGTGGAACCAGCACAGCAAGATGGATGAGTCCTACGGCAAAAAGGACACCGGGAATGAGCTGGGCGCACCAGAAAACACCTATAGACAAAGTTTTGAGAGGCCAGGTAAAGCCTACTATGGACCTCCAGGAAGCGGTTTCCGACTTGACCCTCCTGACGGCAAAGTGGAACCAGTCCAGCAAGATGGGTGGGTCTGACGGTAAAACTGACTGCGGGAATCGATTCTCCGTGCCAAAAAACCATTGTATGGAAGATTTGAGCTTTCAAAGTTAAATAGATAGCGAGAAATTTCGATTTTACATTTTTCGAATTTTCGCCATTTTTGACGGGCCACTGTGGTCGCTAGGGAAGTGATAGAGAAACGCAACCTGGACCGTTAGTTAGTTCAATATATGTAATTTCTGAATACAAAAAGAAATCAGCTCCAGCTCGTAATGCTCGACCTGAGCGACGACCACAAAAATGGTCACTTTTCGCTATGAGCCGACTTTGCGGCGCCACTGCGGCGCTGTGGCGCAGCTGCGGCGCAAAAAAGTTGTGATTCTTAAATTCTTTAGAGGGTACTACTAGACCCCATAGCCCTTTAGGTTGGCCCACCGCTGCAGATCACGTGAAAGCGGCGAACATTATGTACAATACAACCATCAAATAGGAGAAACCGGAAAAAAAACATCGCCGCCATAACCGGTCCGGGGCGCAACTTTTTAACGGTAAGTGATACGGGGCTGAAACTTCACAGACATACTAAACTCGATGTGCTCTACAATTTGCGCATGAAATCTGCGCAGGATCTGCGCAGGATTTTGCGCAGCTTCTGCGCAGCTTATTTTACACTGTCTCAGCCACTTTTCACACATATTATAGGGGTCGCTGCCGCGACCCCTATGATACCTACTGCTCGAGTATTTTACGATGGTAACCTTTCAAGCCTACCCGGACTGGCTTTTTCCTAGGCAAAAATTTCTGGGGGGCGCCACCCCACGTCTGGGGGGGGAGGGAGGGGCACGGATTTCTGTGGGGGGGGAGAAACTTTTTTCGAAAAATGCTTAAAAATAGCTACTTTTTATTGCTGAGCTAAAATATTAACCATTTTTAACCTAAATTTAAGTTTAAAATACGTAGCTAAAAAATGCTAAAAAATGTCTAAAAATCCGGCGAAGCCGGAAAAATTTTTCAAAATTTACCCTCAAATCAACCCTATTTTTCCGGGCAGTTCTGGGGAGGGGGGAAGGCCCGAATGCTGGTGGGGGGGCGACCCAAGTCTGGGGGAGCGAATTTCTGGGGGGGAGCAGGGTTGGGCGAGACCGAGATTTCACCGAGACCGAGAACGAGACCGAGACCAGGGTACCGAGACCGAGACTGGCCAAGTCTCGGCTTTTGGGCGCGACCGAGACCGAGACTAGCAATTTTTAGCTTAAACTTAGCTTCTTCCAGTTTTTGAGGCTTAGATCCAGTATTAGGGGCTTTAACACATAAGCATACGGTTTCCGCACCTCGCTAGTAATTTATACCGCGCAGACGCCTTTATACCCATACTATGCAGGGGCGCTTGCGCGCCCCTAAATAATACGTACATTGTAATATTGTCCTAAATAAAAATTATGATATGACACACATATATATATATATACGTATATATACAAGTAACAAAAATGCTCCGCACAAAAGAGGATAATATGTGTGTGTTGACTGTATCGTATATACGTATATCCTTTAAATATCCATTTAAATATATAACAAATAAATATAAATATCAGAACAACGTTTTGATATTTTCCTATTCTCATAAATAAATATAAATAGGTATATATCCTTTAAATTCCGGTTGAAGAAGCAAACACAAAAGTTTCATAGACACGTCACGTTATTTGGCACAGCAAATATTGGTGGATGGTTCCATGTCAAAAGTTGCTCAGCTCACTTAGGGCTTTCACGTGATACCAAATTTGACCACTTTTGAAAAATTTTATTTTTGACCCAAAATCGCCTAAGTCCCCACCCCACCCCACCACAGCACCCTACATCCACTTTGGGTTCGCACTTTTATGACAAAAGTTGCTCAGCTCACTTAGGGCTTTCATTTGATACCAAATTTGACCACTTTTGAAAAATTTTATTTTTGACCCAAAATCGCCTAAGTCCCCACCCCACCCCACCACAGCACCCTACAGCCACTTTGGGTACGCACTTCTATGACAAAAGTTGCTCAGCTCACTTAGAGCTCTCATTTGATGCCAAATTTGACCACTTTTGAAAAATTTTATTTTTGACCCAAAATCGCCTAAGTCCAACCTAATCCCACCACAGCACTCTATAGCCGCTTTGGGTACGCACTTCTATGACAAAAGTTGCTCAGCTCACTTAGAGCTCTCATTTGATGCCAAATTTGACCACTTTTGAAAAACTTTATTTTCGACCACTTGACCCCCGCCCGACTGACCCTTCAAAACGGCAAACTGGAACCAGCCCAGCAAGATAGGTACGTCAGACGGCAAAACGAATACCGGGAATGAGCTGGGCGCACCAGAAAACCCCTATAGACAAAGTTTTGAGAGGCCAGGTAAATCCTACTATGGACCTCCAGGAAGCAGTTTCCGACTTGACTCTCCCGACGGCAAAGTAGAACCAGCCCAGCAATATAGGCACGTCGGACCCGGACGGCAAAACGGATACCGGGAATGAGCTGAGCACACCAGAAAACCCCTATAGACAAAGTTTTGAGAGGCCAGGTACAACCTACTATGGGCCTCCAGGAAGCGGTTTCCGACTTGACCCTCCCGACGGCAAAGTGGAACCAGTCCAGCAAGATGGGTGGGTCTGACGGTATAACTGACTGCGGGAATCGATTCTCCGTGCCAGAAAACCATTGTATGGAAGATTTGAGTTTTCGAAGTCGAATTTTCGCCATTTTTGACGGGCCACTGTGGTCGCTAGGGAAGTGATAGAGAAACGCAACCTGGGCCGTTAGTTAGTTCAATATATGTAATTTCTGAATATAGACAGAAATGAGCTCCAGTTCGTAACGTTCGACCTGAGCGACGACCACAAAAATGGTCACTTTTCGCTATGAGCCGACTTTGCGGCGCCACTGCGGCGCTGTGGCGCAGCTGCGGCGCAAAAAAGTTGTGATTCTTAAATTCTTTAGAGGGTACTACTAGACCCTATAGCCCTTTAGGTTGGCCCACCGCTGCAGTTCACGTGAAAGCGGCGAACATTGTGTACAATACAACCATCAAATAGGAGAAACCGAAAAAAACATCGCCGCCATAACCGGTCCGGGGCGCAACGTTTTAACGGTAAGTGATACGGGGCTGAAACTTCACAGATATACTAAACTCGATGTGCTCTGCAATTTGCGCATGAAATCTGCGCAGGATCTGTCTCCAGCCACTTTTCACACATATTATACCCGTTGATATTATGATATTACATACAGGGCATTTCAAAGGAGTTTGAAGCGATGTCGCAAAGCAAATTACGCGACATTTTTCGCGAAATGCGTTATGATATTATGGATATTATGATATTAAATATTTAGAAATTCTGTTTTTAATATCTGTCATTTTGACATCCCTTTTTATTTCTGCAATAAAAACTTACTTTTTGGGCGAATAGCGCAATTTTTACCAAATTTTACAAGCTTTTTCGAAAATTTCCGCCTCCGCCCAAAATGTTTCAGACTCAGCTCCTATGCGAACCGATCCGAACCAAAATGCTTATCTCTATTTATATATATACTTACACCACAAGCCTGCCAAGCATAAGCAGGCAGTATATACTTACATCGATACTTGTCTCATAGTCAGTGCCATCAGGTAAGATAATCCTGCACAATTGTTCGCTCTTCTTCAGGGTGCTCCCAGGACTGCTATTGGGGCTAATAGCGGGTTTAATGGACTGCTGACGAGTTTCCGTGACCATTGTAACACTACGTCAATCAAGTATATATATAGGCGTACAATGCTTGGAAATATAAAAATTATGCAAAGGATATATGGGAATAGAATGGAGCTATCGTACGAAACCCTGGATCATATCAGGCGCAATCAAGCAAATATAAAAGCTACACACACACTCTAAAACAAAGCGAGTAGCACGTTAAATAGCAATAAACAAATAAAACGTTAACATATTCAAAACTTTTCAGCCGAAAATTAGTAGTTTTGAAACGATTATCAAAAAATGGGTAAAAATGAAAAATTCGCTAAATCAGGTATATATATACGCTGAAAATCGCTAAAAAACTTAACATTGAGAAACTTTGAGTTTTTGACAGGAAGACTGATTATTCGGTGACCTCTTCATAGTTTCCTTTGGGGTGGGTATCCCCACTAACTTTTTTGACGAACTTTACTCCCCCCGCAGAATTGTTGACATAACCCACCCCAACATACGGCTACGAGGTCCAAAAGTGGGGGGGGAATAAAATGGGCTAAAAATGCCAAAAATACCGTATAAAAAGCCTGTTTTCTACATATACTGCTATAACTAAGTTTAAAAGTGCTCAAAAATTAAGTTTTGGCACCAAAATAGACGATTTGGTCGCCCACCCCGCCCCCCCCCCAGTAAAAAACCCCAGGTACATTTGTTGTAAAATCGTTGTAACTGTTTAAAACGCTTAAATTTTTAAATTTTAATTTTATGTTTAAAACGCGTAAATTTTAAACGTTTAAAATTTACAACGTGGTAAATATATATGCAGTAAAATTGTTAAAACCTATTTTGAAGCATTGTTAAAACGTTGTAAACATTTACGATGAGTTTACAACCAATATACCATGTGGTAAAATCGTTGTAAAAACGTTGTAAATTCTTTGTAAAAGTTGTAAGACCATTGTAAAATGGTCCAATTTAATTTACAACCATTTTACAACAGGTATACCACGATTTTACAACGTGGTAAAACTCATAGGTGTACCAGGCTACAGTTTACCCCCTGTGAGACCCCCCACGGAGAGGCCAGACCCTCTCCCCCCATACCCAACCTCAACTACTCCCCCCCAAGCCGAGCTCAAAACCCCCCTCCCCCCCCCCCCTAAGATTGGGTCCAAACCAAGGAAAAATGCAAAAATTTTTAAAAAATTTTTTGCACTTTCCGAAAATTTTTAAAAAAACTCGAAAAAATGGCTATAATTCAGCTATAAACAGCTAAAAATTGTTACTTATAGCAATTACAACGTAGTATACGCAATTATTAACCACAACCTGGGCTAATATAATCATATTTGGCACAAATTTATCGATTTTCAAGCCCTTTTTTCGCATACGAAAACTATTGACAGAAGCTTTTGAGTACGTTTAATGTATTGTACATCGAAAAATGAGCATTTTGAGCTAAAAAAACTTGGGCAGTTTAGGGGGTCCTCCCCCCCAAATTTCGGATTTGGGTGAGGTCCCCCGAGCCGAATTTGGACCTTCTTTAAAACATTTTCTCAAATTTTGACTTAATATCGCGTTATAACCGCTTATAAATGCCGAAAACTATCAAAACAAGCCTCGTTTTCATGGAAAAAGCGTTAAAATACAAAAAATTTTGCATGTTTTAGGTCGCCTTTTGGATTTTCTGAGGTCCCGATTTTGGGAGTAGAGGTTGGTTCGGGGGGGGCCTATCACATTTCGCGGGTTGACCACAACCGCCAAATTTCCAGAGCTTACCCCTCCCCCAACCTAAATTTCCGGTGAACTATGGGCACAGGTGTGGCTGGCGAAACAAGTGGGGTTTGGGATCCGAAAAAAGTAGAAATGGGCCATGGGGATTCGAAAAAAGTGGGAGTTGGGGTTCGAAAAAAATGGGGATGGGGTTTGAACAAAGTATGGAGGGTCTAGCTAAAAAGTGGCAGGCAGGAGGAGAGTCGCAAAAAGGAGATTTGTGGCAAGAGCGGTAGGTGTAACGGGGATTTGGCTTAGATAGCTTAGATTTGGATTTGGGGGCCCCCTTTTAGACCCCCCCCCACGACCCCCCCCAAACATAGGTGTGGCTGGCGAAAAAAGTGGGGGAGGGGGTTTGAACAAAGTAGGGAGGGGGGGGGGGTTTGGCGAAAAAAGCACAGGAAAACTTTTCCTGGAAAAAATCGGAAAAAAACCGGAATAATAGTTTTGACTACAAATTTTATCCCGATATTTTTCCGATTTTTTCCGGATGTCTGAAAAAATCAGAAAAATATCAGAATAAATTATCCGGGTTTCGATTTTTCCAGTATTTTTCTAACTTGGAAAAAATGAGAATAATTTCGGAAAAAACCGGAAAAACGTAGGAAAAAATATCGGAAAAAAATCGGAATAATGGAAAATTTTTTTAAAAAATCGGAAAAAATCTCCGGATTAAAATCGGAAAAAATTGGGTAAAAAATCGGAAAAAATCGGAAAAGTTGCACAAAAAAATCGGAATAATTATATACCGAAAAAAAATCGGAAAAATGAGTTCTGATTTTTTTTTCCGATTTTTTTTTCGAAAAAAGGATTTCCTGTGAAGGGAGGGGGGGTCGCCAAAGGTCAATTTGGGGGGGGAAGTGAGAAAAATTTTCGAGGGGGGGGGGGGTCGGCGAAAAATTGGTTTTTCGTCCAAAAACTGAAAAATGTTCTCAATTTTAAGCAATTTTTAGCGATTTTTAGCGTAATTTAAGCAAAACTTAGAAATTTTTCGCCTTATTTTCATCAATTTTTCGAAAAATTTCTGAATTTTTCGGGCTAAAAAATTTACCAAAAATTTAGGTAGGTGTTTGACAATTTTTAGGGGGGGGGGGGGGGGGTCGGCCGAAGGCAGAGTTGTGGAGAGGGGTAGCAAAAAAATTTTGAGGGGGGGTGGGTTGACCGGTCCATTTGGGGGGAGGGGTCCCCCCCACCCACCATATGAGTAGCTTGCGAGAAAGTGGGGGGTGGGGGTTCAGAAAAAAGTAGGTAGGGGGTTTGGCGAAAAATGGGGTTGAGGGGGTCGCGAAAAGTCGATTTGGGGGAGGGGTAAGAAAAATTTTTCTAGGGGCGGCGAAAAATTTAGAAAAAAGTCGGTTTTGACTCATTACAGAAACGAGAAATTTTCTCAATTGACAGCTATTTTGACTGAACGATTTTTAGCTTAAGTAAGACGAATTCTAGCAACTTTTTCGCTAATATTTGAATTTTCACTGGCATTGGAAAGAGATTTCGAATTTTTGGCTAAAAATTTTCAAAAATTTAGGTAGGGGTTTGAAAATTTTTAGGGGGGGAGGGGTCTGAAAAAATCGATTTGGGGGGGGTGGAGGGAATTTTTAGGGGGGGTTGGCGCCCCTCCAGTTTTGGGGGGAGGGGTCCCCCCCCCACCCCAAATCTCCATACACCTATGGGTACCCCCCCCAGCCATTTTTACAAACCCCCCCCCCCCAGAAATTTTTGGGGGCCCCGGCCCCCCCCCAACTGGGGGGGAGGGGGGGTAGTCGCGCCGACGGCGCGAAAATTGCCCTAAAATTGGGCATTTTTAGGGTAAATTTTGTAAAATTTTTAAAAACGTCCAAATTTTTGGCTTAACGTGTTTATTATTGCCAGAAATACACGTTTATAACGGTTTTATGGACTAAATGACTCAATATTGACCTTATTCTGGACTCAGAAACATGTTGGCAATCAAGTTCTCGAGTTTAAAAACACCATCTAATGTTGAAATTACTTAATGACTTCATGTTTTTCGGCATTAGCAATGGCTGAAAATGCGATTTTTGGCATAAAAATTGAAAAATTTTTTGGGGGAGGTCTTGGGGGGGTCTTGGAAGGGGTTTGGGGGGTCTAAAAAGGCCCCCCCCCCAAAATTGGGAGGGCGGGCCCCCACCCCAACATCCCCCAAATCGTTACACCTATGGCCAAACCACCCCCCTAAAAATTTTTTCCTACCCCTCCCCCCAAATCAATTTTTTCAGACCCCTCCCCCCTAAAAATTTTCAAACCCCTACCTAAATTTTTGAAAATTTTTAGCTAAAAATTCGAAATTTTTCCAAAAAATTCCAAAAATTAGCGAAAATTTGCTAGAATTCGCTTAATTAAGCTAAAAATCGTTAAAAATAGCTGTAAATTGAGAAAATTTTTAATTTTTTAACGAAAACCTACTTTTTTCGAAATTTTTCGCCGACCCCCCCCCCTAGAAAATTTTTCTTACACCTCCCCCCAAATCGACTTTTCGTAACCCCTCCCCTCCCCCTTTTATCGCCAAACCCCCCTCCCTTTTTTCTGAACCCCCACCCCCACTTTTTTCGCCAGCCACACCTATACAAACCTCCCACAGGAAAACTTTTCCTGGAAAAAATCGGAAAAAAAAACCGGAATAATAGTTTTGACTACAAATTTTTATCCCGATATTTTTCCGATTTTTTCGGATGTCTGAAAAAATCGGAAAAATATCGGAATAAATTATCCGGGTTTTTTTTCCCGATTTTTTTTTCCGATATTTTCTAATGGAAAATCGGATTTTCGGAAAAACCGGAAAAAACGGTAGGAAAAATATCGGAAAAAATCGGAATGGAAAGTTGCACAAAAATCGGAAAAATCTCCGGATAAAATCGGAAAAAATTGGGTAAATCAGAAAAAAATCGGAAAAGTTGCACAAAAAAATCGGAATAATTACCGAAAAAAATCGGAAAATGAGTTCTGATTTTTTTCCGATTTTTTCCGAAAAAGGATTTCCTGTGTCCCCCCAAAAATTTTCTGTTTTTATGCCAAAAATCGCATTTTCAGCCATTGCTAATGCCGAAAAACATGAAATCATTAAGTAATTTTAATATTAGACAGTGTTTTTAAACTCGAAAACTTGATTACCAACATGTTTCTGAGTCCAGAATAAGGTCAATATTGAGTCTAGAAGTCCATAAAACCGTTATGAAAGTTGTATCTCTCGCGATAATAAACACGTTAAGCCAACAATTTGGACTTTTTTGGAAAACTTTGCAAAATTTGCCCTAAAAATGCCCAATTTTTGGCCAATTTTCGCGCCTTCGCCCAGTTGTTTGCCCCCAAAAATTTCTGGGGGGGCTGGTTACCCCCCCCCCCAATTACACCTATGGGCAAGAGTAAGAAACTTACTTTCGAGGGTGCGCTCGGCCAAAAATATGTCAAAAAAGGGGGCCCACCCTAATTTCTGGAGATCTTCTTCCGAGAAATCCAAGATTTTGGCATTTTTTACCTTAATTTTCCAAAAAATTCCCCAAATTTTCTTGAGAACACTTTTTCGATTTTTGGCAAAAAATTTGCCTATTTCTTATGTCATCAAATCTCTTAAAAATTTAGACAATCTGTGAAAACTTTTACTATAACATAGGGGGCCCCACACCCCAAAGGGAAGGTCCCAAATTGCAAAGGGGGGGGGGGCGGCCGCGGCCGGGCCCCCATCCTGGCTCAGCCACTGGATGGATATATATCCTAATCAGGCATCATAGGTGAACCAGGCTACAGTTTGCCCCCCTGTGAGACCCCCCCCCCCCACGGAGAGGCCAGCCCCCCTCCCCCACTAACCCGACCTCAACTACCCCCCCCCCAAGCCCGAGCTCAAACCCCCCTCCCCCCTAAAATTGGGTCAAAACCAGGTAAAAAATGCAAAATTTTTGAAAAAATTTTTTGAAATTTCTAAAAATTTTTGAAAAAAAATTCGAAAAAATGGCTATAAATCACATATAAAGAGCTAAAGATGGTTATTTATAGCAATTAAAAGGTAATATACGCAATTATAAACCACAATCTGGGCTAATTTAGGCATATTTTAGCACAAATTTGTCAATTTTCAAGCCCTATTTTCGCATACGAAAACTATCGACAGAAACTTTTGAGTATGTTTTATGTACTGTACATCGAAAAAGGAGCATTTTTAGCTAAAAAAACTTGGGTACAGTTTAGGGGGGGTCCCCCTCCCCCAAATTTCGGATTTGGGTGGGGTCCCCCGAGCCAAATTTGGACCTTCTACTCCCCCCCCCAACCCAAACAGGTGGTACACCTATGTCAGTCATCACCCAAAGGAAACTAATGCGCCAAAAATGCCCCCTTCCCATTTTCGTTAGAAATAGACAAGCCTGCAACTTTCTCTACAATTGCATATGCTGGCCTGCTTTTACTGAGCAACTACAATTAAAACGACACTTTCTTCCAAACAAACAATAAAATGAACGTTGCATTGGTCTAAATCAGCATTTTTGTAGTGTTTGATAAACAAATTGTTGCTGGCAATTGTTTTTATTAGCTATGCTGTACGCCGCTGTTCTTCTGTAGGAGCAGAAAGCTCAAACATTAATTTCTCAGAACTACAAATTAAAGGTGCGCCACCTACTTTTACTGCATTTGATGTACTAACATGTAGAGCAGCACTTTTTATTTGTAGTTGAAAGTGTCCTGCCAAAGGAACGGACGTTTGGCACGTGCAAACTGTAGACTGGTACACCTATGGCCCCAACCTGAACCATAGGTGTACCACCTGTTTGGGTTGGAGGGGGGAGTAAAAAGTCCAAATCTGGCTAGGGGGAATCTAAAAATCGGAAATTTAAAAAACTGTACCCAAACTGTGCCCACATTTTTTCAGCCAAAAATGGCACTTTTTTGACATAAAATCAACTATGTTCGACGTAAGTCTACTCCAAAACTACTCGTATTGCGTTTTACACCCTTTTTTTAGCATTTTTAACTATTTCCGGCCAATTTTTTTTCAAAAAACTTTTTGAAAAATTGGAAAAATTCTTGCAAAGATTTGGCATTTTTTTTTCTTGTTTGGACCCCATTTTAGGGGGAGGGGGTCTGATCTCGACTGGGGGAAGGGGAGTAGTCGATGTCGGGTATGGGGGTGGGGGGGGTCTAGCCTTCTCGTAGGGAGGGGGTATCAAGACACGACAAGATCAGCATACTTCAAATAAACTCTGTTCTATCATTGAGGGAACGGGCTTACTCGGGTTTTCGTGGTCGTGGTAAACCTCGGGGGAGAAATGACTTTCGTCGCGGCCGCGGAACATCCCGGCGCTGGAACACAAGAGATGGTTCCTGCTACACTTTTGGAGGTGTCGGACACTTCGTCCGAGAGTGTCCATCGCGGGACTTGACGGCGAACTTGCAAGGCAAGTGCAGTACTTGCGATGATGCAGTAGTAAGCAAAACTAACTATAATTATTTAAAAAATCGCAACTTTTTCATAATAACTTCAAATTTATTGAAATTTTCACAGAAAGTATGCAAAAGATGTCGAAGCAGTCAATAATGGAAATTTGGTTAAAAACTGAGGAAAATTAAGGAAGATATTCCAGTCCAACACAAAAATCGTCTGGTTGAAATCCTACTGGACGACTTTATCTCCTGGTTGCAAGTTGCCAGTGACTACGCTCCAGCAGAGTTTTATGAAACACTTACTTGCTGCTTGTGTTCCAGAGAACTCGCAGCGCTTGCAGCCTACTTGACTCGCAATTCAGGTGCAAGTGCGGACTCCGCACTTGACCCTTCAACGAAACAACTTGCGCGGCTTGCAAATCCGCCAACTTGCAGCTGCGAGTTGCAAGAACTCCGCAACTTGCAAAATTTTATGAAATTGGCCCCTG
>JASAND010000384.1:0-21956 GCA_030248195.1 Trissonchulus latispiculum | reverse complement strand
ACTAATCAGTTAAGGTTTACTAGGACAGGTAGATCAGGATAGATCAGTCAGGTAACCCTGGCCTAATGTTGCTCTGGGTGCATAATCAGGGCCAGGAGCTGCGTGGTTCTGCAGATTAATATATATCACTTTCCACTTTAGAACGTGCGTTTACGTATTTGAAGGAGAAACACAGATATGAGTTATATACCCATTATAGAACAAACGAACTGTTTGCATATGACATCAGTAATCGAAAAAAACATTTACGCATGTTATACCCAATTTAAGTTTAAGGAAACATTTATGGAAGTTCTTACATCATTCTCCGTTTTATGATTACGACCTTTAATTGTGCCTTACGGGACCCAGTATCTAACGTCAGAGATTAAACTTCAGCTGACGATAAGTCAAATGTCAAACACTGACGTGGAAACTGATTTCGTTTTTCCGGATTTCTCTCACAGAGGAAATTAACATTAAAAGTCACAAAATTAAGCGTCATAAGCAGACATTATTAGACAATTTGAAACAATCTTGACTACTTGGCCTCCGGGCATACTTTGCTTACTAATAAAGACAGAATTTACTCCTCCACATATCAGATGTCTTTATGTCTGATTCGTTGTTGCTCTTGTCTAGCTGAAAAATACATGCTGTTCTTATTAGGGTAAGATTATTGGGTTCGAATGAAATAAAACGCATCTGATTGGCTACTTACCGAAATGCACAAGTGAGGGCTATTATTTTAAGGTGCTGGGTGCCTGGGTATCGCTTTGTGCAAATTTGACCCTATACGCCTCAAAGCAGAAGAAAGTTTCCAAATATATTATTTTGGAGCTCTTTAACATTCTGAGGCCAGTTCCGCATTTTTAGGTGAAAAGATGAGAAATTTTTAGTTTTTGCCATTAGTCTCCCAGTATTCGATAGTAGTTGATACACCGGATTGGTTGTGATAGCTATAGAAAGAGGGTACAAAAGATTAACAGTTTTTCTTTTACAACCTTTGAGCTAGTTATAGTGGTTAAGTCAGTGCTATACATCAGTCAGTTATATATATTGCTAGATTCAGGGATATAGGTGGACATATATAGGATATAGGATATAGGTGGATATATATATGCCAAAACCTATTTTGGAGTAAAAAATGGCAATCCAGGAAATCAATTTTTTCAAAATTACCACCAATTTGTACGGACAATTCTGGTTTATTTATAATCAACAGAAACACTGTATAATTGCACATTTCATCGATGCTTATTTAGCTGGAATTCGTTGCTTTAAGCTGGACATGTGGCCGAAAAACAACCATTTTGGCAAACCTGCGTGTTTTGTTTTGAACATCGATTTCTCAAAATACCCAATCGATTTTCGTTATTTTTGACAAGATGAAAATACGCACTATTGCGGAGGGACACTGTGCTTGGTTTAGGCTAAAATGTCTCCAGTTGCGAGAAAACTTAATGCAAAGTTGCGATATTCGGTGTCACCGCACATTTGGCGGATTTTCTAGAGCATTAAGACTGGTCGAGCCAAATTCAGAAAACTGTCCCTCGGACATGTCCTTCATATCATGGCACAACATTGTACTTTTGGCTGATATGTTTAAGTTTTGCTAAGCTTTTTGCTAATTTTGCTAGTTTTGTAAATCAGGTGAATGTACTTATTATATTTTACTATGATGCCATTTAGATACTATATATTTTCCGAAAGTTACCTCTGCCATTATTAACTATCAAGTTAGGCTTTGAGTCTGAGAACAAACAACTCGAAGCTATAGAATGCTGTTGTCTGAGTCACACAGCACAATAGGTACAAGTCTAAGTCTTTCTGTTACAGATCGTAATTTTTGCCATGCAAATGCGTTCATTAATGGGTTTCGTTTTGCTGTCGACCGTTACGATCTCGGAACAATTACATTTATACTTGACCTATCCCACTGTTACTGAAAATCGAAGATCATCAAACATCAGGGATGGCAATGTTCCTGTGATCGATCTATCCTTGGTGAATTTCTTGAAAACTCCTTTCGCATTCAAACTACTCAGGGAAGCCCTAAAGCATACAACTTAATAGTTAACGTTGAAAATATTCTCAAAAACTGTGACGATGGTAATGTAGTAGACATGAACAAAATAAAGCACTATCTCAATAGTTCATAATCCGTAGCCAATAGCTAATTAATTAAGGGTTTAACAGCTTTATTAAACGCTTCAATCATTAAGATAATTATAAGATTAACCGAAACAATCTGTGTCTGTGTCACTTGTTTAGTAAAAAGTTCAGGCTTTGCAGAAATCTATTATATTATGTATAGTTTTTATTTGACAGTTAATTTATCACATATGTGCTTATTGGTTGACTCAGATTAACAGATTTCGGATGTGTGTTGGCAGCGCAAAATAAGATTCGGGCATTGGAAAAGGAATTATATGTAGTTTCTTGCAACATATCTTGTACAAGTGTGTCAGAAAGCCGGGAATGTTGTTTTGACTAACATTTCTTCAGAGACCAGGAAGTATAGGAACGCTGTTTAAGGTGGTGATTCCTTCTGGAGACATCAATTTTAAACCATGATTACTCATTTATTACTTGGAGTTAAGAAGCCGTCTTTATATCAAAATGGAGCTGATATTTAACTCTTTCTAATGAATGAAACTAATTTTAGATTTCGATTAAATTTTTATCGGATTTCGGAAGAAGAGCAATTTTTCAGATTTTTTGCAGACTGAAGTAAATTTTTTGAGAAACGCTGATTCTACCATTCGAAACCTCTATAAAATACCTAGGGTGCCTTTTTAGTTGCTATAAAATCGCTTTTCATAATGAAGAAATTAGAAAAAATGTATGCGCTTTTCCTTACTTTGGCAAGCGACCACTCTAGCTAGAAAGCAGCAATCGTGGCAACTAAAAATGGGTCCCGGGGTATTTTTGTGTAAAATACATCTTCTAATTGGCAACCCTCTAACATGCATACTAATCGCAATCGCTGGAAAATTTTTGGCCTTGTTTTTGCAAAAACTACATTTTGTACAATAGATAGCACTTAGCAGCCTAAGAGATAGCAGTTAGAAGTTGATTAAGGCCTCAGATAATTGGCATTTGTGAGACCTCCAAATTGAAGCCTTTCGTTTAATTATACAGTTTGCTTAGCTCAAAAAACAAATGGAATATTTGATTTCTGGGAAAATGAGAAATTTTGTACGCCAAAACAAAAAAATTGGTGTATAATATCTCACGATAGCAAGAAAATTGGAAAAGCGAAAATACAGAGCACAACAAATCCTTCAAATGAATATAATCAGCTGTCTAACTGTCAGAAATCTGTAGAAAATGCCCTGAACGGAGACGTTAAGTTTTAAAAGAGGAATTGAGGGGGAGGGGAGGATGTTAGAATGCTAAAAGACCATATTTTGGAAAGTTTCTCAAATTTCGTCTTGATTTAGGTCATCAGTCAACAATAGATGCCTAAAAGGAATCACCACCTTATTTGAACCGCATCGCTTTTGCAAGTTATGTAAGCAATATGTCAATTAAGCTTTACTACGGTGCATATATCTAAAATCTGATGAGGTCAAAGCAGCGTAGTCACTTCACTTCTGCCCAGGCAGCACACTAGATGACGCCTCGGATAATTGCAATCTGCAATCATTCAGTGCCATATCTTGACCCAACATCCAGTAAAATTAGGGCCATCCAAGTGAGTGATTGGGGTGTGGCACTAAAGCAAAAGAGAAATACTGTTTTTATTGCAGCATAAATAGTATTCCGCTTACCTTCCACAAACTCCCAGTCACAACTTACAACCAACTACCACCCAGATTTGCCGCCAAAAGCTACTAACTGTGTAATTAATCAAATTAAATTTTAATAAGATTATTAGGTTAATATCAGACCGAGTATGCTTGTTTTGCATGGACAAGCGTTTGCCTTTAAGCTATACCACCACCCTGCTAGTCAGATGATCGTGCTCTAACTGAGAGATCCCTTGATAATTCGTGCCTTTGTTTGATCTCTGTCAATGTCTGGCTTGACAACTGATTGACAATCTGGATGGATGGCTAATTTGCTGGAGAGCCTTCGTGCAAATCATTCCTGACTTTAGTTTCTCATCGTTCGTTATTGCTCATTTTTCTAAGTTGTTGATGGTTCAATCGTCCAATGTCTAGCTAGCTGCCCACGTCTCGACTCCTTCGCCCCAGGAACCACGACTCAAACGGTTTGCCTAAATCCCCTCTCCGTTTTGCCAATGGCAGGGGGTAGACTGAATGTTTATTAAAACTATCCTGTCTGAAACTAGTATAGTTTATTCTGCCTAAAAAGCAGAGGATTTCACAACCTGATTCACGGTACACTATAGACTAGAATAAATAAATAAAATGTTTTCTGTATACAAAAAACAAGCTAGCTACCCGGTTTTTGTCTAAAGCTTAAGCACGCTGTTAAAATACACGTTTTTGTCAAATTATCAGTGCCTCACGGAAAACAGTCAGCATACAGGTTTTATTAGCTTCATAACCAATATATAAACTCCATGAGAAAGTACCTGATTTCAGAAAACTTTTGAAATAAATCGTCATTAAAGTAATTATCACCTTTCTCCAGAGTTTACTCCAGAAATTTATCTGCTAGTCACAATCTAGTCTAGAAAACTTTCATTAGAGGCTTAGGATCAAGTCCATACTCCTTAGTGCTTTTATGATGTCCTAACACTGCTTGTTGTCTCTCATGATCCTCCCACTCACTGCAAACCAGGCACGTGTTAGGAGGACTCGTTATACAGTAAAGTGCGAGAGTGCTAAAACATTGCACAAAACAGTCCGAAACTTCTAGCTTCTAGAAACCTTGGGAGTGCTTGAATCGTTTGAAACACAATTCTCTTAAATGCCCACCTAAGCTGAAGTTAGGAGCACTCCTAGGCTTAGGAGAATCTTTTGCAACGCTACCCAGAATCCGTTTGGCCGTAAACTACAATTTATACTCGAGAATTTTAATGTATAAAATCCAATAAAATTAGCACTCAGAAACATAAAACCTTGATGGAATCCGTTAAGTAAAATATTGTCACAAAATGGTTTTGAAACTTATCTTTCTGAAAACAGCCGTGTTGTAACAACAAGTTGTTCTATAATTTAGTAAGTCAAATTGAAATTATCGAGGTAAAATCTGTTGTCTGGTCCTCACAGTCGGACCACAAAAACGGTAACCGATCCTTCAGCACAAGTCACATTTCTGACTGATGAGCGATGCTTCACTGCAAAACACATAAGACAAGTGAGCTAGATTGGATCGCAATAAAATCCAGATTTTAAGACAAAGTAAATATTGAACAAATTAGTAAAGTAAACATTACAACAAACAAATAAATATTTCGAACACAACATTTCTGGAAGCAAACAAAACGAAATACACACCCATTCTGAAAACATTTAGACATTTTTTATATATCTCATGAGATGACAACTTTGTCGACATTTTGATCAGCATATTCTTTCTAGATTCAACAATCCCAGCTACACGCGATCACTTTATCACGAAATATCGTGTCACTTTTCATAACTAATTACTCAAGCAGGGACACTTACGGCTCCTTCAGTTCATTCACTGAAATGAACGCCAGAGAGCTAAAACTAATGCTTACATCATGTCGTAAGTCCTGCTCAGACGTACAGCTTTGTCTTTAAAAGGTAGCCTTTTAATGCTCATATTTAATTTATGTACGAAAAATTGACCACATTACCCCCATTCCGACAATGATAAGGCACGTCCCGCCAAACAGATAGCATTGTCTATTGTCATTCCAACAACACTGTATGCCATTAGGCTCCAAACCAATGACCTCATAGGCTGTGCATCATGCCTTTTAGCCCGTTGGTAAAATTGCTAGTCGGCCGTAGTAGCACAGCTATTTAAGCGAGTAATTCAATTAAAATTTTCGGATTCCAAATTTAATTTCCTAAATTTAAAAGCTTCTAACCCATCTACTGAGATTCAATCAACAGAAACTGCTGGAAGGTTCAATGAAAATACTCTTTGATTTTGAGTTTCATATTTAGACTCTCAGAGATTCATGGCTTCCAAAAGCTTTCTTATAATCTGTATTGTGGCGGTTTCATTATTATGCTTACGGGAGGCCAATGCTTATATGAAGGGATTTGGACGCCTGGGAAATTTATTAAATCCATCCAGTATGGCTGCCAGCAATGAAGTGAAGCGATTCCAACAACGGTCTCAAGAGACGGAAAGAAACTCGGACGATATGCTGAAGCAAATCTATAAACATATTCACTTTTGGTAGAACACTGTGGCGGAGTAAAATGTAACCTTTGAAATAAAACTTGTGAAGCCAGCTCTCTGTAATGATCACATCCACTGAAATGACTCAAGACAATAATTTTCTCAGGTAATGAAGAAGTGTCTCAATAGATCTTGCCTACACGAGTAAGTTGGAATACCATGATTTATTTATGATAAGTACGAAACATCCTCTGCCCTCCCATTAAATTCGGTCCTAGACAATTAAACACTCTTGATTAAACATAGTCCCCCCTATGCATGTATTCTAAAGTTAGAAATAAACACAAATCTATCGCACGTCCTGCTAGTGTTTTCACCTATATATTAGTTAAGCCCAATAATCCAGGGATTTACTTTGTACAAATTATTACACATTTTAAATAGGAATAGACTGCAGCTGCAAAAACAAACAAACTTAAACTCTAGCCAAAAATATTATATAGGTATGCTATAAATCAACATCGCATGGTATATATCATAAAACCAAAAAATAAAAACATCCGTAAAAGTAGGTTTTAGTATCTTAAGTTTTAATTGGATTAGTGAACTATACTTTCGGGTGACTTGAATTTTATTACAGAGTAATTCGAGTGCTCAACTGAAAATTCAACGTCGGACTCCGTCTAAATTACACAGTAAACTTAATTGAAGATACATTACAAACCGAGTTAAGCGTGCACAATCTGTTTCACAGAACTTAGCCTACACTAAATTAAATATTAAATATAAATTACTACAACCAAAAATACATAACACAAAAGTTTCAGATTACGGACTACAGTACAGTGAAAACTATGCCAAAGGCGTACATTCCACTTAGCAACAAAGCAGCAAAGACCGAAGCCAAAACCTTAATGCTGCATTCATAGATCCAGAAACAAGCAGACGCGCGTCGACGCGCGTATGTAAGCGTCTGCATGCGTTCGTGAGCATGAATATACTACAACTAGTTTTAAACGGTTAAAACGGCATGTTACAATCTGAGGCGTCGACGCCCGTATCTGCATTCGGAACTATGAATGCCGCTTAACACCTGGGCCAGTTTCATAATAATGTTCTCGAGTTCTCGAGTCTAGTAGCTAAACTACGCTGAAAGTTTTCGAGATCCGCAAGTCGCATCGAAAGTCGCGCTGAAAAAGTTCTCGAGTTCTCGAGTCAAGTTCTCTGGTTGCTTTCGACCAGAGAAAATTTCGCCAACTTGAGGCCTACTCGAGAAATTTTTGAAAATCTAAATTTGTAAATTTCTTCTTCCTGCTTCAATAACTTGCATAATTTACTGAATAAATCACCATAAAATTTTCCGTAGATACTTTTACATATAATTTTTAATAGAGAAGAGGTTGTTGTTACTGAAAACAGACTACTCGAGAACTCGAGAACTCGAGACGGTTTTTTTATGAAACTAGCCCCTGGAACAATATCGGCATATCCACGAAGAATCTCTAAACCCTGTAATTACACAATCGAACACAAAAAGTCCTTTCAGCACAAATCTGCGTACACTCGTCGCTGAAAGCTTATACACCTTTCTTCATGCAATTAAAAGGAGTAGAATGGCCTTAGTCAACACAGGACAGTCCGACAACTGAACAGTTGAATAATAACAAATACAACACCCTTATAAAAGCAAAGCATGTATCTAACATGTTATTCTTACTAAATTATGTATATACAGTACAAAAAACAATGCACAATATCACAAGGACTTCAGACTTTAAAGCAACAACTGTACAGGACAAAATTATCCCCACATAATAAACATGGTTTGTGCTAAAATTTGAAGTCACATTATTGTAGGAAAAAATGTGCGCCTAACAATTGGCCAAATGTTTCTCTTCAGCGGTTTCGGTTCGAAGAATTTTATTTTCAAGCAAAAGTTTTTATTTCATTAAACCGCTGTTACTGTCAATTTCGCTGAAAAAAGTAAACTGCAATACCATGGAACATATATAACTTTGACAATAAAACCAAAAACAAAAGTCACCAGAATGGGAGAAAGGCAAAGAAAAATTACGCGATTACATTTATTTTGAAAGCCCTGAAAGTTTGAGAACGAGATTCAGCATTGACCGCACAGTTGGCTTGGCCTTACCGTAACGTACAAAGACAAGACAGGCACAAAGCAGATATCTAAATCAACTAAGCGTGCAATTATGCAATAAATGAATCATTGGTGCGACTTTTGGAGGGGGACGTCTAAACCCAATTATGGTTTTTTCAATAAAATAAAATTTTGCAGTAAATCGGCAGTCAAAATAAAATTTCGTCGTGAATCGGCAGTCATGATAAACAGTAATCACTGTCGGTCCCATTGCAGTGGTTTTTCAGAGATAACAACAATCCACAGGGAATGTTTCCATTCAGAAAGACGGCCATTTTATTTACACACTGAAACAGAAAAAATGACCAAATCACAGGAACTACTACCAAAGCAAATGGACAGGAAAATACTAATGCAAAAACAGTACTATGCACAACATATCACAAACCAGCACATCAATAAATTATCTAATCAAATCCAGCCTAAAATGTTGGCAGGTTGGCACAGAAAGATGTGCTTATGATAAAGTATAGCTAAAACAAACGAAATGATAAGGACAAATTTCAAGTTATTTTAAGCAGCAAGCAGCTCACTGGTTATTTGTCATGTCGGCAGACATGACAAACATCAGACTGATCGGCATAGCTACACTAGAAAGGAACAAATAAATTTCTAAGAGGTTGAAACTGTTCCGAATTTTATGCTGCAAAGATGAAGAGAAAATGAACATAGTCATAATTTTACGACCAAAAACATAAAAGATAAATTATCCAAAACGTCTGAAATCAAAGGCGATGCTTTACTACTCCTACAATATATTTACATAAAACTAATCAACATTATACAATAATGCTCAGTTAAACAAACAGCTGAACAAAGCAAATAAAGTTATATACCACAGTACGCTATGCATACCAAAATATATTAATTAACTAATTAATCTGGAGCGATAATTATCTATATACACAAGTTTCTGTAGGGAGACGACGACGCCTGGAGCGGGAAAAACTGTGTTCTTAAATTTTTGAAAAACCTTGGCCTCATTCTAATGCTTTTTTACAAATCCTTCAAAATAATCCATCAATAAAATTAACTAACCTGACTCGAAACGTCATCAAAACGGTCCCCCAAATTCCGTAGTACCCTATCATGGTGAGAGTGATTTTAATAAAAATCTGCTGAGTGTTAGACAAACATAAACAAAAAATACAAGTAGTCACAAAAAAGGTTGAAGACTGCAACGACTGATATACGGAAGCGAGATATCACCGGACTGGATACGTAGTTCAGAAAGGCAGGATGAATCAGCAAACTTCTTCGAACTATGAGACAGGCGGGAATTCATTATTGATGCCGAAAATAGGGAGGTAACAAATGAATGGAACAACTTCCGCTCAATAAAACCGGACCATAATGACCGTTTCCCAAGAACGAAACGAGGACAGAAAAATACTGGCACTGCTTCTTCCGACCCTGTAGTTAGCCATAGTTATACAGTCTCTGAAGGTTTGCAAAAGGAGCGCAAATAATTTCTAAAAATGCTATAGCTATAAAGTCAATACATACGTTACTGCAGCTTGAAGCTTACATAATTCATGGTAAATCTTGCACAGAGAAAGGACTGCAAAGGACACACAAAAGGGGTAGGGGAAATGGGACTAAGATTCCCAAACTGGCAAAAACCGAGACGTGGGGAGAAGAGCAGAATCATTCCTCCTTCTTTAGCACAGTCAAAACCCTATCAATAATATCTAAAGTGTTGTCCGGAGGGGCTCCGTGCGGGTCCACAAATTCACTGAGGGCATGACGCGAATCCTCATTGCCACCCGTATTGTCTCGCAACAGTTTCCAGTGATGCAGGAGGGAGGTATATTCGGACACCTTTTCCTGATTCTCAAGGGCCAGGTAGACACGAATCAGGCCTCGATAGTCATACTCTAGGCCAGAGTAGCGCTCACCGAACAGCTTACGGCCTACAACAATAATACAAATCGCTATTGCATACACACATGCACACGCATTTATAACAAGAAACTTGCAAGTCGGTTAAAAGGCTGGATCCCGAAAGGATACAAGGCAATAATATAGAAAGTCAGGGTGCGTGGTGGATGCTCTTATCCTGACAGAACTTCTGTTTTTCGAGGTGCGAGGAGGTTGTGAGGCTCAATGTCCGATGAGCGCTCGGATGGCAGACAAGAGACTGCGACGGGCTCAAATCTCGCGGGATGCCCCATTTCTTTAGGCTTTCATGTAGTGCATGACTAAGTTTCATTTCACGTATCAACGCCCTAACTCAGGCAGTATGTAATCCGGGTTTGATGATCAAACAATTTCAGTTTTCAGAGTCGTCACATTACAGCCCTCCTATTATATAATATTATGTAAAACGTGCGAAAATGTAAAAGTAGAATTTTAATGCGTAACACTGAATGAAGCCAAAAAAGCTGACTTGAATTTACCTATGAACCGACCTGTGTTGGTACCCAAAAGCAATCATCAAGCTCTACTACAAACACCGAGTTTAGTTTTCATGTTCATAATTCATTTTCCTATTCATTCGTTTCTAATCACAATTATCTGATGAATACAAGTTCCTGGTGATCTGACAGCAAAACAAACCAGGTACTACTTGTAGACCCGAGTGAGTATTGCTATGTACGTACCGATTTCAATAGAACGTAGATACAAACGTTCCGCGTCAACAAAGAGGTTGAGATCATAGTTATATAGAGAGGCTAGATGGCCCATGCTTAGGGCCACTTCATAGTCATCAGAACCCAACAATCGCTCTTTGACCTCGATGGCTTTCAGATGCATTTTCTCTGAGTCCTGCAAAAAAATAGGGAATCCACAAATGAATATAACATAGGCAGTGAATTAAACAACTTGCACCAGCTGCGACAGATGTTAAAAACCAAAACTTCATAATACTAGACAAAGTATAACGCGAGTCGCCTTTTGCGCTTTAGCAAGCATACAGAGATCATAAAGAAATAATGAAAAACGCCTGCCTGCGGTCTCTATGGAGAGAGAACGAAAGTTGATGGTAATCAGAGGTGGTAAGAAACATTAGTTTCATAGTAGTCCCTTTCGTTTTATTTGTTACCTTGAGACGTCCCATTGACTGATAGAGACGGCCCATGTTGCCATAGTGCTTGGCGGTTTGAAGATTTTCATCGCCGAAGGTCCGACGACAAACAGCCAATGCTGAGAGATGAAGATCCTCAGCTTCCTGCAGATAGGCCCTTTCCAGATTCTTATCCTGGGAATCTATGGCAATCTCTTCTAATATCAGTGCTAAATTACAGAAAGCCCACAAATTATGGTCACGGATTTTGCTAATTAGATGCTAATCCAAGTTTTCCATAACATACAGGGATACGAAACAAAGATTTCCTTTTCATCTGATAATTTTTAGAAACTCTTAAACTGAACGGTTTAAAATATTTCAAAAAGATTCTTGAGCACCTATTTCATGTTTGTTGTTGTACATGCCGGGCTCGTCGACCGATCGGCCAACTGAGGATAATTTCATGTTTAATAAGTTGCTGGTTTGCTCGATCTAGACATTAAAATATTGAGAAATTTCTGAACTCAAATTTAACAACCAAAATTTTTAGTTAAGTATTTAAAGTCTCCTTAAAAGTTATGTACCTTTAACCCTGCGTCCAGAAGCAAGTAGCAAATGCTGATCCGGAACAATGTGTTTCAGAATATCAATGGCACGCTCAGCATGCTCCCTAAAATAAGAGAGCAACAAGGTACCGGGAAGCGGAAAGAAACATTCCAGCTAAAGTATGCAAGGAATATAATGTGATTTTATCGGGAATTCTGGAATCTGGGCAAAAAATTAGGTAGTGGTAATGGGAATTGTTCTATTTGTGTTATAAATCTCGAAGCAGACACAAGTTGCAGTCGCAAGCAGACACAGCGCGTCGACGCGCGTACAAGCATGTCTGCATGAATTCGTTAATATTGATGTCAAAGGCTAAGACGGCATGCTACAAGCTGAAGCCTCGACGCGCGCCTCTCTATGAAGACACGTTTAGACCCGCACACTGCCTTTATCTTGTTACCTTTATCATGAGAGAGAGCCTATCGAGACTGTAACCTATAAAGAGCGTATTCCCGTTTCGAATGAGTACCAGCGTGGCGGGTCAGGAGTTGCTTTACATATAGTGCTGGGACCGGTTCCGATTTTTGAAACCGGTTCCGGTTCTTGACTACCGGTTCCGGTTCCGGTTCCGGTTCTAGCTACCGGTTCCGGTTCCAATTGGTATTTCTGATAAAAAACCTAAAATCACACGAGTTTTTTTATTTTTTTGACAATTGCTATAAAAACTTAATATATTTAACTGCACAAAGCTATGAACGTGTTTTTAAACAGTGTTTTTGCGTACTTTTTACTATTTATATACAAATATTTACTGTGAAAAAGATATGGTTTGTTTCATTTTTACCAATATGTTGTGGAAATTTTAGCTACCAGAGCTTACCAAAATATTAAGTATTCTCAATCTAGATAAACATTTAGCTACTGCCCTTCAGAAAGCGAACGTCGCACAGAACTTTCCTCGACCAATTTCAAGCAGTCCAATAAAATTTGCTTATCGATTCAACAACTACGGTTATAACATTACAAAGCTTAATCATTGAAAAAGCAGCTAATCTCATCTCGGGGTCGAAGACTTTTTGAGATCGAAAACTATAGCAGAAAACATTGGGGAAAATCGTTGAACGAGAATTAAAACTTTTCGAGCACTTATGCAGCACACAGGTACAACTAACTTTATACCTTTAAAACCAAAAATTGTATGTTACAATAAATAAAGTCAAGCTGCTAAGTTTTTATTTTACATAGAATCTGTTTTAATTTTTGTAGCGGAAATAAACAAATTTGTAACAAAAGAGCGCTATTCCCTATCAAATCCTAAACCTATATATCGCAAAAAGTACTAAAATATGACTATGAAATATGAAAATTTTTAATAGACCATCAAAGGCAATCTTTTCGGTAGCGCTAGTCGATTGCTATAAATTAAATAAGATCGGTATCTCAGGGATACTGTTGCTCAGCTTAACCCTTAATCTGGAGTTGCGCCTTCAGTATACTGGTTTGCTTCAGTTGAAGTTTGCACACAAAAATTGCAGAGGCAACAGCTAAAGCTGGAAGAGTTGCCGTAAAACATCAAATCCTTAATGCTTACCTTTGTCATCCTTAAAGAAGAGTTAACACTGAATACACCTTAGTTTTTCTTTTTCTATAACCTTTTCAGAAGACTTAAAACATTGACTGAAAACTGTTTAAAGACATCGTAAAATTGATATCAAATCTTCTGCCATTTACACAGCATTCAAAAACAAAATTTTATATCTAAATAGAAGTACCAAAATAAAGTTAAATTCCAAATGCTAAATTCAAATTCATAAGAAAATTTTAAAATTTTACAAAATAAACCTTGATTGAAGTTTCAAACAGCCAAAATTAACACTAGAACCGGCCGGTTCCAAAAGCCACCGGTTCCGGTTCCGGTTCCGGTTCTAAAAATCCTACCGGTTCCGGTTCCGGTTCTACCGGTTCTTTTGGAACCGGTCCCAGCACTATTACATACGCTTATGCATGAAATACATATCGTATTACGTGTTAATACTCATACATACATACCTTGCATTGACAAATCCACCCGAATTATATTCCTGTACATAGAGTACATATGCCAGATCCTCATGTGACTGAGCAACTTTCAGATTATTTCCACCGAAATTTCTCTGTCGATAGTCTAACGCAATCTGAAACAGACAGACACGATGTACAGGGAGACCTTCATTGCAGTGGCGTGAGCGGGCAGATAAGTGCCGCACTTTTCCTAGGCCAAAATTTCTGGAGAAGGAAACTCAAGGCATTGTCCTCCACAGTTCTGGGGAACGCCTCATTTCAGGAAGGAGAAAACTAAATAGAGGTTGATTGTCACCCAACCTGGGGAATTGTCTGCATGCCGCAGAAAGTTTTGTTTACAATATATATGTAAGCTCAGAACACTCACACATGTAGCATAATAGATATATATATATACCTGGTAAACTTCCGCAGCCGCATCAACAAAATCCAAATTCATTAAGTAGAAGCCATAGTCAATCAGGCACTCTGGCAGATACTGCCAATCCCCAAAATGATATCTACAAAATAATCCAACCACGAGCTAGTATCGTTCGGTCTAAGCACACACTCAGAATAGTAGACAACATGCGCCCCAGAAATATAAACGAAATATTTAAATATCGTGAGTTGTGAACATCTCTGGATACAGAATAAGCATTACCAATTTAAGTGCACTTAACTAGAATAAACACCAAGATCTGAGGCGAACTTTTTGTAGCAATGGGTGGTGGGAAGAAAGAAACATGGATTCGGTTTTTCCTAAATTCGGCAATACAGCACAGGGACAACGTCCAATTTAGGGAACAGATTAAATCTCTCAAAACGTTAGTGTATGATTAAAATTGCTTAGGAAACCAACTTTGTAAGTGACATGGCATGTTTGATCAGGAGCTCAGCAAGATCCATTCTTCGTTGCATACAGAAAACTTTGGCAGCCTGTCGGCAAGTGTTTATAGCAACCTAAACAACATGAAGAGGAATACTTAAAAAAAGTTCGTTTACACTGTAATAGTGCGATCAATAAGAAAAACCTTATAATCATGCCCGTACGTGAGGTGAAGAAAACCATATTAATTATATATTACCTTAACAGGAGTCCCTTTCGTTACTGCCTCCAAAGCTCTTATGGCCCAAGTGCAAGCCTAGAACAAAGCCTTAAATTAATTTGAAATACGTACATACACAACTCTAACGTAACTTAAAAAAGGTGCTCTCCTTATTGAATTAAGTAAAATTCCTATCTTAACCTTAAATGCAAAAATTATAATTTCTTAAATCTTCACAAGCCGCAGGCTTCCCTCCCATCCCCAAAAAATCATACCTGGGGTTTGTGCAGCTGCAGCCCAAGTAACGAAATTTCGGAATTGTCAGTAACCTCGGGGGTGTTGAGAGGGGGGGGGGGGAGCGGAGCCCCCCAGAAGTCGAGAAAGTTTTGAAATTATTTAAAAATCCGTAATGGAAATCTTTAAAAAGGTATTAATAAAAGTTGGGAAATTTTTTGAAAAGATTTGAATAAAAAGCTCCGCAGGCGCAACGATCAAAAAAACTTGAGCTAGAAAAGCGGCGCAGACGCGAAAAATGTTAAAAGTTGAGATAAAATAGCGCCGCAGGCGACGAAAATTTAAAGAATCGAGATAGAAAAGCACTGCAGGCGCGAAAATTTTTATAAATTTTTTAGCTGTGATTAAAAATAGCTCAACTTTTGCCTTCCCTCCCATAATTTTCCGGAGGTCGGACAAAAGGGGGCGGGGGCGGAACCCCCAAACCACCCCATGGGTGCACCCATGTTGCTAACGTACCTCACAATATTTACTGGTATTGTAGAACAATGCCGAATATTGAGTGAAAAGAAAGCACGGCTGGAAGCTCAATTTTCGATCCTCTAATTTGGATATGAAGTCTAGGGATTCTTGTTGAATTCTCCAGGCTTCTGTAAACTTGCAATATCCATTGTAGGCTTCCATCAACCTAATAGCATATCAAGAAAATGGAGTAATCACATTGATGTGTATACCATTGCAGTCGCTATTACAAAGCATCATAGACAGGGGAGCTAATGGGCGCTGTGAGTGCTCTTTGCCGACCCAGACATTTCGGTTTATAACGAATTGGTACGTTTAACTATGTTAAGTACTAATACGTCTTTCTCGAACAATCCGTTATCAAATTGATCCGTAAACTTATTTATAGACAATTTTCTAATAATAAATTACGGCAAATTATTTCTAAGTGGCTTTCTAAAAAATCTCTTTTACTGACAAAAATAATAATAAAACTTTATTACTAAAAAATTTTTTATCTTGATTTTTCTTTTGATTTTTTAAATAAAATTTTTTTATTTGTATATTCGTATAGCTTTCACTCTTGGAGTAAATATATATCCACCCAGTTTACCCATGCCAGGTGCGAACCTGGTGAGGCTGGGTGATGAGACGCATGGGGCTTTGAGCACTAATCTGTGGATATATGTTGCCTGTGCTCCAAGGCACCAACTATGTTTTGCACTATGTTATTCTACGTATACACATTCATATATATACTTTTTAAAGTGATTGGGGTTTGCAATGTACACTTATGCACTACATTTATACAATTTATTTTATACTTTTGTATTATTTTATGTTTTAGTCTTTTATTTCATATTTGCGATGTCCACTGGACAACGGAATACGTCTGAGTCGGATGTAACCAGTAATCTAGAATTTGAAACGACTGTAACTATAGAAGAGGGTGAGTACGCTTTTTGTGATACTGTGCCTCTTTCTGTGCTTTTCTTTATCAAAACACCTTTGACCACCCTGATCACAAAAATTACTCTAGCCCTTTAACGCCCACGGTAGAGTACACTCGACATTTTTTAAAGTTACGTAGAAACCGTTCCTTTATAGCTTGGCCTTTCTAACCTAGGCCAAGCTTTTTAGCTAGCAAGGGGCTACAAAATAACTGAGGACTACTTGCTGCTTATTTGTTTTGCGTCAGCTGTAATTGCAACAGCGTGGACACCTGTCCCCAAAATGAGACAGTTGCGCTTAGAAACAGATGTCGAGTGCACTTTACATTCCGTGGAGTAGTCAAACTGGCTTTTTCCTACGGGGGGGCCTGAAATTCGTTCCCCCCAGACTTGGGTTGCCCCCCAGAATCGCCCCCCCCCAGGATTCGGGCCTTCCCCCCCCAGAACTCTAAAATGCCCGGAAAAATAGGGTTTTTAGGGTAAATTTTGAAAAATTTTTCCGGCTTCGCCGGATTTTACCCATTTTTAAACATTTTTAGCTATTGTAAGCTTAAATTTAAGTTTAAAATAGTTAATTTTTTAGCTTACAGTCCCGGCTAGAAATTACGTACCTATGCGCTCGCAGTTTGCTCGCAATCGGGTCGCAGCTGTTTTTTGATATTTTTTGTTGCTACCGTTTGTTTGATCTTTTGCGCTAAGCAATTTCCAATATGCGTACGCATGTTTTGTCAACTGGCTAACTTCTATAGAAAAAGTTAAGTCAAAGGTTTTTGCTTAATCCTATATCAAAATCTTCAATCTAAACAATATAGCCGTAGCTCTATGTTTAAGCACAAGGCTATCACTGAAAAACTGATGGCAAAAACTAGACAGCAAAGTAGCAGAAACGCGAGCAGGTCGCGAGCAAGTCTCGGCCAGCATGCCTTAACTTCTAGCCGGGACTGTAGCAGCAAAAAAATAGCTATTTTTAAGCATTTTTTGAAAATTTTTCTTCCCCCCTCCAGAAATCCGAGCCCCCCCCAGACCGGGGGACCCCCCAGACTCCCCCCCCCAGAAATTGCCTAGGAAAAAGCCAGTCAAGGAGAAGAGAACATAGTAATTTTGATCGCTCTTTCCAATGGTGCATACTAGAACAACAGGGTAGTTGTCGAGGACGCTCTACATTAAAAAATAGAAAATGTCAAGTCGGCTCGACAACTGGCAATAGCGAATGTCGAGCCTACTTGACATCCGTTCTTGCTGGGTACGTAATCTCAATTCAGTGAATACAAAATTTTTAGTTGTTTTCTACCTGTGCAAAGGGAAAGTGCAACAAGCTTTCATTAACAAATAAACTACATTTCCTGACTCAATTCCGGTCCCTCAAAACTTCTGTAAAAAAGCTAAAAAATGAAGGTTCTAAGAGCTTTAAGCCAAACTTTTGCTAAACGGCTGTGTCCAACTATGACAATTACTACTGATTTTCAAGCTGGCTCAGATTATGCAACTAATTACAAATTGGCTCCGAAAATGCCTTTTATCCACATTGAATTAGTTTTTCTTGGTGTTTTCAACAGCCAACAAAGTTACACTCTCCTTTTTCCCACCAACACCGTGTCCAGGTATGCTTAGAGCCCGACGCTTATTCTGGCTACTACAACATTTGGAAGCTTCTAAAGATATCTATGCCAAGTCAGCAGCTCGTATTTTGCACACATTTCTACTGTAAGCAGAAGGAACAAAATATCAAAGAGTTGACGATTTCTGAGAGCTATCGGTTTCTAGACATCTTCTACTTTGCTGTTGCCAGTCTGCGAAATAGGAAAAACTATACTAGAGTAAGCAAACCCTTATTTCAGAACTTGTTAACAACATGTACCGAAATTGTTTTATCGATACTATGTGCTCTCTTTAATGGTCTTTGTTATATACAAGATAGGATATCCCTACTATTGTCCTTTCGATCAAAATCCACTATTGGTGGATGTTACTAATTTCAATGTATCACAGAGCTGCTAGCTGTGTTGCGACTCCCATGAAGAATTACAGTACATTGAAGAAATAATGGTGAAGTTTAAAGCAGAGCTCCAGAAGGAATCTATACCAACTCAAACCAACAGAATGATACTACACCCTGTGGATCCGTGCTGGAGCTTCCCTCTACGACCACGACGTTGATAAACTAGTTGAGGTTGTCTAATCTGCGCTTGACCAGTTTCTTCTCTCTACGTTGCACCAAATGCCGACAGAATTGCTTCTCACTCTCAGGCAGTCCTGTTTCCCACCATTTGATATCGCAGTTGATAATGTTCTCAAATTAGGGCTTGGCGCACAATTAGCTGGGTTTATACGTATTGTGAAACCTCCATACCAAGGAAATTGCTGTGTGAGCTTGATACGACAACAAAAGAGCCTTGGATTCATCTAAAAATTTAGTGCAGCCGAACCACTTACTCCAATAAAGCAGGAGCAGAATAGTCATTAATAGGTTGATATTCCACTTCTACAAAGTGAAGACGCTTGCAATAAGGATATTACCGCAGAGGATAGTATGCACATGCTATGCGAACTTTAGCTGATTGATTTCTGGTCCAAATATTTTAACTAGTCCTTTTCTAGCATGTTTTATATCATTAAATTAGCTGTAAAATGATGACTTTTATGTACAATGTGTCGAGTGTACTTTACAATCACTATTGCCCGATGTCGAGTGTACTTTACATTACAAAACCGATCACGTGACCAGCAGAAATCGATCGATCAGAAAAAATTTGCTGTTTCGGAGGTTTTGGGCCAAGGGCGTTAATGTACCATAAAAGTTATTGGGCTAACTCAAAAATTTTAAGTCTGGGCGTTAAAGGGCTAGTGCCTGCCAAGACAAAAACAGCAGGAACAAAATCAAGTACGTAAACGCAGACTGGTAGATGGGCCAATGGACAGAGGTGAGCGTTTTATCCAGAATGGAGTCTGGCTTTATTTTAGTCGGAGGCCGAGAATTATTCTCTGAACTTTCAGCTGGGAACTTAGTTTTGAAGTCTCAACCCCCCCCCCCGCCGTGCGTCGGATAGGATATTATTTGAAGAATCTGTGCTAAGTTAAGGGGGAGTGCATTTCTGCCCGATTTTTTGCTCATTTTTACATATTTTGTTGTCCGACAGGTATAATATTTTCACGAGTTATTGAAGTTAAAGTTGTATCTCTCACGGTTAACGAGTAATCTCTCCTCAAAGTTGATGTCAGCATGTGTAAACACAAGAAACAGAAAGTTTCTATTTCTTAAAATCTCGAAACTGGGCAGATTATTAGCATAATTTGGTATCGTTAACGTCTACTTATATACTGTGATTTGTTGGAGTTAGATTTTTGAGTTAGGCCTTTGACGTTTTTCGTTACTGAAAACTTTGACGTGACAAAAGTTGAAAGGCCTAATTGAAAAATCTGATCCCAACAATTAAATCAAGCTGGTCTGCTTTGCCTAGTTTCAAAATTTTTGTCACTAGAAATTTGCTTTTTCCTAAAATTTTGAATATTTCGATTTGTTGCATATAACGTTAGACAAAGTCAACCAGCAGCAGCAGCCCCTGGGGAATCCCCACAAAAATCCCCTTCGTGTGAAATCGGCTTAAGTTTATGATCCAGTCAGTTATCACCGTAATCCGTCATGTCTGAATTGTTAACAAAAATGAAGTCTGGCTAAAACAGTTAGTTACTTGAACGCAGCAGTGTTCCAACTCACCACATATAACATTCCAAAGTCCACAGCTGAAACTGATGAGTGTCGCTGGTTTGAGTCAACTTGAGACAATAGCGAATGCATATCTCACCGTCCGTATACCAGCCAGCCTCTATCAGAAAGCTGCCTGAAAGCAAACAACAACAAACAACAAAAGTAAATAAATTACAGAAATCTATCCGTAGAATTCAAAGAAAGAATGTAGATAAGCTTCTTCCGGAGGTAGGATAACCACTGTGTTGAGTCGTATTTCGCCGACAGAGGGCAGGATATCAACAGCGCCAAACTGCCTCACTGCGAGAAAACAGAGATATAATACATGTATACTTGACAACTCCAATCAGTTAAACCAAGCTTCAGAACGGTAGTGTGCTCGTCCCTGGCAACTGTGAAAAGTAGATAATCTAAAGCTCCTCATCCTACGCAGTGAATACAGGCACAACAGTACAGGTACAGATGCCTTCCAACTTCCCTCTAGGCTCTTACCCAAAGCATTCTGTCTACGAGAATCCCTGGAATATCACCTTCTTATGCTTGACAGTGGGCTTCTAGTTCCCCCATCTGGGGGTAAAAGAAACTATAGTCTAGCAACTTAAACTGGACCAAAAGAGTGGATTTTGTGGAGAGTTTATTATTCAAGTTAGGTATGACAATGTATATATTTTCTGAAAGCTCAAAAATAAGAGATTGCAAAAATCACCCTCTTCTGTTCAAATATGCAATTTTCCGTAGTTGTGTATAATGATGAGACGCCAAATTTAGCGCACTTCCTTGACTTGATTCAGCTCGCAGCTTTCGCTAGCCTGGATCAAACCCTCCAAAAGTGTTAAAAGTACCCATTTTTAGTGTTTAAAGAGGAATACCTTTCGCAGACAGCATTTTTGAGCGATGACCCAAGTATAACTTTTACTCAGCGTGATGAGAGCTTTCAAATCAGCCCAAGCTTGTAACGATCGGAGCAACTTTTATTTTTCGGGATATGGACTCGCTGGAACCACATGCCGCCCCAAATCCACTTAATTTATACATATTCGTGTTCTCCTGAACGAGACCTTTAATTTGATACCAAACTCAAAAGTATAAACCTGCCGAGACTGACCCCCATATTGCCTCCAGGCAGAGTGGCCGAGAACAGACAGACAGACAGACTGATACCAAACTCGATTACTTTTCGATTATTATTTCTTTTCCTACCGGTTTTAAAATTTATAAAATTTTATTTTAAAATTTTAAAATTTTTTAAAATTTTTGAAATCTCTGATTTCTGAGCTTTCAGAAAATATATACATTGTCATACCTAACTTGAATAATAAACGCTCCACAAAATTCACTCTTTTGGTCCAGTTCAAGTTTGCTAGACTATAGGGTGAAAATGCCCTCGACGGGCAACCAACGTGGTAGAATAGAGAAAATAGAAAACAAACGGTGCATGTGTACAGTTGAGATTCTGAAGCGGAAAAATGCCGTTTCTGAGCGGGTAAAATGACAGAAATCAACTCTGTGTGTCGAATAGGGAATCTACTCGACGACTAAAATA